>SJYT01051287.1:264269-316847 GCA_006410635.1 Cephalophus harveyi | reverse complement strand
GGAGGGATTGGGGGCAGGAGGAGAAGGTGACGACCGAGGATGAGATGGCTGGATGGCATCACGGACTCGATGGATGTGAGTCTGAATGAACTCCGAGAGATGGTGATGAACAGGGAGGCCTGGTGTGCTGCGATTCATGGGGTCACAAAGAGTCGGACACGACTGAGTGACTGAACTGAACTGATGGAAGATAAGCGCTAAGAGGAAAATAAAATCTATAAAGAGGCTGCCATTATTACTCTTTCAGTATCATTAGGTTAGGCATTTCGCTTTGATCCTAAATAACATAAATCAAATTTATCCTTAATTAATAAAATGTCTTAGAATTCAGTGGGCAATAGGACAATTATTATATTTTATCTGTGACAGTATCAAAGACATTTTCTGTGATGTTTGAAGATGAACATGTACAATTTCATGAGATGAAAAATGGTCATTTCCTATGTGTGTTCACATGTGTGCACTTGAGTGTGTCTTTCAAAGCTGTGGTTCACATTTGCTTATACCATTTTCCCCTGCATCATTTGCTTATACATAGTAAACAGAGGAAATATTTAAAGATCAGTTGTGTGGAAAAAGATGTGTATAAGAGACAGTCAGTGGAAACAGTGTCAGACTTTATTTTTGGGGGGCTCCAAAATCACTGCAGATGGTGACTGCAGCCATGAAATTAAGATGCTTACTCCTTGGAAGAAAAGTTATGACCAACCTAGATAGCATTTTCAAAAGCAGAGACATTACTTTGCCGACTAAGGTCTGTCTAGTCAAGGCTATGGTTTTTCCTGTGGTCATGTATGGATGTAAGATTTGGACTGTGAAGAAGGCTGAGCGCCGAAGAATTGATACTTTTGAACTGTGGTGTTGGAGAAGACTCTTGAGAATCCCTTGGACTGCAAGGAGATCCAACCAGTCCATTCTGAAGGAGATCAGCCCTGGGATTTCTATGGAAGGAATGATGCTAAAGCTGAAACTCCAGTACTTTGGCCACCTCATGCAAAGAGTTGACTCATTGGAAAAGACTCTGATGCTGGGAGGGATTGGGGACGGGAGGAAAAGGGGACGACAGAGGATGAGATGGCTGGATGGCATCACGGACTCGATGGATGTGAGTCTGAAAGAACTCCGAGAGATGGTGATGAACAGGGAGGCCTGGTGTGCTGCGATTCATGGGGTCACAAAGAGTCGGACACGACTGAGTGACTGAACTGAACTGATGGAAGATAAGCGCTAAGAGGAAAATAAAATCTATAAAGAGGCTGCCATTATTACTCTTTCAGTATCATTAGGTTAGGCATTTCGCTTTGATCCTAAATAACATAAATCAAATTTATCCTTAATTAATAAAATGTCTTAGAATTCAGTGGGCAATAGGACAATTATTATATTTTATCTGTGACAGTATCAAAGACATTTTCTGTGATGTTTGAAGATGAACATGTACAATTTCATGAGATGAAAAATGGTCATTTCCTATGTGTGTTCACATGTGTGCACTTGAGTGTGTCTTTCAAAGCTGTGGTTCACATTTGCTTATACCATTTTCCCCTGCATCATTTGCTTATACATAGTAAACAGAGGAAATATTTAAAGATCAGTTGTGTGGAAAACTGACCCTTTGGATTTAACATTCTTCAAATTGCATGTCACTTAGGAATTGCACCAAACATATACGAAAACTCAACAAAAAAAAATTGTAATCTTTATTCTGTTTCAACCACTTCTTCATAAAAATAGCCTAAAGAAAGATCAATCATTCAATCTAATGGGCACCACTTTGTCACTCTGTCTAAAGCCATTTGAAAGCCAGTCAACTGTTCTTACTGATTTTCAAAGTCTGACCACAGAAGGATGGCAAAAGCAGTGCATACATATCCCCACACTCTCTCTCGAGACCACAGGTAATGTGGGTGATGGTTCTTTGGCTCCAAGCCCAGACGTAATCTCAGAATCCTTCTCGACACTGTGATCTAGAAAGCCACCACGTGCATGTGTGCTCAGTTATGTCTGACTCTTTGTGACCCTTTGGACTATAGCCTACCAGGCTCCTCTGTCCATAGAATTCTCTAGGCAAGAACACTGGAGTGGGTTGCCATTTCCTACTCCAGGGGATCTTCCCCACCCAGAGATTGATCCAGCATATCCTGGTCTCCTGCATTAGCAGGAGAATTCTTTACCACTTGAGCCACTTGGGAAGCCATTTCCAAAAGGATAGAATTGACTGCATGGAGAAATGAACCTCGTTTGGTCTTCTTGCTAAAGAGATTAATTCTTCCTCAGGTTCTAAGCCTAAGATTCCACTAATTACCATTAGGTGGGCAGCAGCTATCAGAGGACAGGCATACATCAAAGATAATACGGGTTCCAGACCACCACAATAAAAATGTTGCAATAAAGTGAGCCACACAATTTCTTCGGTTTCTCGGTGCATGTAAAAGTTATGGTTATACTAACTGTAATCTACTAAGTGTGCGTTAACATGTCTAAAAGAACAATGTACATACCTTTCATTTAAAATTACTTTGTGCTAGAAAACGCTAAGCATCATTTGACCCTTCAGCAAGTTGTAATCATTTTGCTGGTCGAGGGTCTCGCTTCAGTGTTCCCGGCTACAGATGGATGAGGATGGTGGTTGCTGAAGGTTCAGGGTGGCTGTGGCAATTTCTTAACATTTGACAACAATAATATCTGCCCCACTGATTGACTTCTTTTCATACATGATTTTCCTGAAGCATACAATGCAGTTTGATAGCATTTTACCTACAGTAGAACTTCCTTCAAAATTGAAGGCCATCCTTCAATTGCCTCAGACCCTGCTGCTGCTTTATCAAATAATTTTTTGTAGTGCTCTAAGTCCTTTCTCGTAATTTCAACAATCATTACAGCATCTTCACCAGAAGTAGATTCCATCTCAAGAAACCACTTACTTTGCTCACCCATAAGAAGTCTGATCAGAAGATGATAGCAGTTCAGTTAGCTCTTCAGGCACCACTTCTAATAAATTCTAGCTCTGTTGATAATTCCACTACATCTGCAGTTAACTTCTTCCACTGAAGTCCCAAATCCTCAAAGTTGGAATCAACTTCTTCTGAAGTCCTGATAACGTGGCTATTTTGGCCTTCTTCCATGAATCAAGAATGTTTTTAATGGCATCTCGAATGGTGAATCCTTTTAAGAATGTTTTTAATTGACTTTGCCCAGATCCATTAGAGGAATCACTGTCTGGCAGTTAAAGGCTTATGAAGAGCATTTCTTAAATAATGAGACTTGAAAGTCAAAATGACTCCTTAATCTGTGGGCTACAGAATAGATGTTGCATTTGCAGGCATGAAAACAATATAAGTCCCCTTGTACAACTCCATCAGAGCTCTTGGGTGATCAGATGCAGACTGTCAATGAGCAGTAATATTTTGAAAATAATCTTTTCTCTTGAGCAGTAGGTCTCAACACTGGGCTTTAAGTTTTCAGTAAACCATGTTGTGAACAGACATGCTGTCATCCAGGCTTTATTGTTCCATTTACAGAGCACAGACAGAGTAGATTTAACATAATTCTTAACAGCTTTTGGATTAAAAAAAAAATGTGAGCACTAGATCCAACTTAAAATCATCAGCTTCCTTAGCCCCTAAAAAGAGAGTCAGCCTGTCCTTTGAAGCTTTGAAGCCAGGTATTGACTTCTCTTCTCTAGCTATGAAGCCCTATTTAGGATCTTCTTCCAATACATTCTTCCAATGTTTCATCGACATCAAAAATCTGTTGCTTAGTGTGGCCATCCTCATTAGATATCTTGGCTAGATCTTCTGGATAACTTATCGCAGCTTCTGCATCAGCACCTGCTGTTTCACCTTGCACTTTTATATTATGGAGGTGACTTCTTTTCTTAAATGTCAAGAATCAACCTCTGCCAGCTTCAAACTTTTCTTCTGTATCTTCCTCACTTTTCTCAGCCTTCACAGACCTAAAGAGAGTTAAGGGCTTCCTTTGGATTAAGCTTTGGCTTAAGGGAATGTTGTGGCTGGTTTGATCTTCTATCCAGACCATTCAAATTTCCTGCACATCAGCAATAACGCTGTTCTGCTATCCTATCATTCTTGTGTTCACTGGAGAAACACTTTTAATTTCTTTCAGAGATCTTTTGTTTGCATCCATGACTTGGCTAACTGATGCAAGAGGTCTAGCTTAGGTTTTTCACGTGCTTTCCTCACTCAGCTTAATGATTTATAGCTTTTGATTTAAAGTGAGAGATGTGTGATTCTACCTCTCACTTAAACCCTTAGAGACCATTGTACGATTATTAACTGACCTAATTCCAATATTGTTGTGTATCAGGGATTAGGGAGACTCAAGACAAGGAGAGAGATGAGGAAATAGTTGGTTGGTGGAGTGGTCAGAACACACATATTTATCATTACGGGTGAAGTTTGTGGCACCCCAAACAATCACATTAGCAGCACCTAAAGAGCACAGATTACAAATCATCAAAATAAATATAATAATGATGAAAAACTATAAAGTATGGCAAAAATTACTCAAATGTGACAGACATGCAGTGAGCAAATGCCTTTGGGAAAATGGCAGTGATAGATTTGCTTGACTCAGAGCTTCCACCAACTTTCAGTTTTAAAAAAATACAATATCCACCAAGCACAATAAAGTGAAGTGCAATAAAATGAGACATGCTTATATTTTGTTTCTTTAAATAGCCCTGTATCGTACTTAGTAGAGGTCTTGTCCATGCGTTTTTAAATAAAACACAATCTCTGCTCTCAAGAAATTTAAAACCTAGTTGGCAAAAGCAACGGGTAAAACAGGCAATGACAACAGTAAAGTGTGAAATGGCACTACATTGGAAAGTAATTGTCAGGGAGTTAGGCTTGGAGAATATAGCACATGAATTTTTTCACCTTATTCACCAAGTTAGAAATCATGGCATATTTAAAGAATTACAAATGTTCATAATTGGGTTACTGTTTTCTATTTCTGTGAATAGGACCTCTGCTTCCTATTCTGTCAAATGGGCAGAATAATGGTATCTACGTCACAGGGTTGCTATAACAATAAATGAATACATGCCATACTGCTTTTTTTTTAAAGAATAAGATGTTTGCCCAAGTTGTTTCCTAGTAACTCAGTCTTCTATGCCTAGTTTAGCTGGTTAAGACTAGATAGGACAACACAAATGCATGTCATGATAAAAAATGGCAAGAGATAACAAGAGCTGGCAAGGATGTGGTTACATTCCTACCACAGTACCCAACAACTTAGGGCATGTAGGGTAGGAATGTAAAGTGATACTGCCACTATTGAAAACAGTATGGAGATCTGTCAAAAAATAAAAAATAGAGTTATCAAACAGTCTGTCAAAAAACAGAATTATCAAATGGTCTTGCAATCCTACTTTGGGGAATATATCTGAAGGAAATGAAATCATTATTTCAAGGAGATAGCTGTGCATCTCCCAGGTTCATGCCAGCATTATTCACAACAGCCAAGTGATAATGAAAACACCCTAAGTACCTATCAATGGATGAAAGAATAAAGTGTGATATATACATATACACGATAAAATACTATTCAGTTAAAAAAAAGAGGAAGTGCTGCCATTTGTGACAACATGAGCAAATCTTGAGAGCATTATTCTAAGTGAGATAAGTCAGGGAAAGACAGAGGCTGTATGATCTCAATTAATTGTGGAATCTAAAAAGGATGAACTCATAGAAACAGAGAGTACAATGATGGCTGTCAGGGACTAGGGGATGGGAGAAATGAGGAATGTGGTCAAAGGGTACAGACTTCCAGTTAAAAGATGAATAAGTCCTGGGGATCTAATGTACAGAAAAGCAACAGTAATTCACAATACTGACAATATTGTACTAACATAAACTTGAAAGTTGCTAACAGAGTAAATGTTAAAGATTCTCACCACTCACACAAATAGTAATTATATGAGGTGCTCAGTGTGATAACTAAGCTTATTGGTACTCATTTCACAGCATACATGTATAGCAAACCATCATGTTATCCACCTTAACTTATACAATGGTATTGGGCTGGCCAAAATGTTTGTTCAAGTTTCTCTGTAAGATGTTATGGGAAAACCCAAACAAACTTTTTGGCCAACGCAACATATGTCAACTGTATCTTAATAAATCTGAAAAGAATAATAGTACATGGCATGATCTATTATATTTAATTATAGATATGATTCATTAACATTAATTATGTGCTTTCTATGTGTCAGACATGGTTTTAACATTATATATATATATATGTGTGTGTATATATATATATATAATGATATTTAAGGAACTCTTGAAAGTCCCTTGGACTGCAAGGAGATCAAACTGGGCAATCCTAAGGGAAATCAACCCTGAATATTCATTGGAAGGACTGATGCTGAAGTTGAAGCTCCAATACTTTGGCCACCTGATGCAAAGAGCTGACTCATTGGAAAAGACCCTGATTATGGAAAAGACTAAAGGTGAAAGAAGAGGGCAGCCGAGGATAAGATGGTTAGACAGCATCTCCCACTCAATGGAGATGGATTTAAGCAAACTCCAGGAGATAGTAGAGGACAGGGAAGCCTGGCATGCTGCAGTCCATGGGATCACAAAGAGTTGCTCACCACTTTGTGACTGAACAACAACACATGTATCATTTAATGTTATGCATTGAATATATTAATTGATTTAGCACTTTTATGTAGTAGAAGGCCTATCACAAAAGGACACTTGCTAAATGTCATTTGTCATTATTAAGGCTGGCATATGGCATGCAAAGGGGCTGGAAATAGCAATAGATGAGATGGAGGGAGGCAGAACCCAGGTCACGCGGGGACCAGAGGATAAAAGGGGGTGGGAAGCTTCATAGAACCTGAGCATAGAGCAAGAGTTTCCAAATGCCAGTCTTCAGACTGCATTAGAATCACCTAGAAAATTTTTTTAAAAATAACAATTCTCAAGCCCCCCATACAGATGTTTCTGATTCAGTGTTTCTGACAGGAACTCAGGGATCTGAACCCAAGTTAGATTTTAGAATCAGTAAGCAACAGAGAAATGAAAGGGATGGGGACCCTTGGAAGACAATCAGGAAGCAATCCAAGACTCAGGAAGACCCTTCTGCCAAATGGGAGGGACTTGGAAAAGGAGCAGGATGAGAGACAGGGGGAGGGTTGGGCCCATTGTGGATGAGAAGGGTTCATCCACTCTGAGGTCATTTTATTCATTCTTAAACATTCTACCTCTTGAGATCTGGTCAGATCTTTGCAAATTTTATAAATAACTTTTCTCCAAATGCAAAATAATAATAATAATGGGAAAAAAATGTACTACCATTGACTCCTTTATCTTGACAAGGCTTTCCAACAGAGATTGAGAAGAGTAAAGAGGAGCTGCTGAATATTTAAGCTCCAAAGCATTTTGGTTGTGAAGAAACAATGTTGAACATGACACTTTTACTCCACTGCTTTTTGCCCCTACATGCAGGAAAGTGACACTCTTCCAATGAATGATCAAACAGGAATTTGAATACTGGGAAATCCCTGTGGAAAGAATATTTTCATAGGACTAGTCAGATTTAAAATCACTTTTACATTTTCAAGACTCACCTTTTCCTAGAATCTTTGTCAGATATTTGAAGTATCGTTTACTTGAAGAATTAACTTTATATAATAATTGCAGTTAAAAATTTTAATCTCAACAACGACAAGTGGTTCTTATTAGGCATATGATAAAGAGACTCATTATGAAATATAAGAGAACCTGGAAAATGGTACCTGATCAATAAAGGTTGCTTGAATGGAGGAGTGAATATGTATGTGTGTTTGACTACAATGGCAGTTGTACTCAAACTGTGTAGTTTAGTCATCCAACTGTGTTCTGGGTCAACAGCTATTTATGATAACATAAAATCAGAGATCTTCCAAAGTCTGATAAAACTTTCTCATAGGTATGTCTTTACTAGGCACTTTGCTAGTACTATGCTTTTGATCCTTAGCATATACTCATGCTGCTATTGCTAAGTCGCTTCAGTCGTGTCCGACTCTGTATGACCCCATAGACGGCCTCCCACCAGGCTCCCCCATCCCTGGGATTCTCCAGGCAAGAACACTGGAGTGGGTTGCCATTTCCTTTTGTAATGCATGAAACTGAAAAGTGAAAGTGAAGTCGCTCAGTCGAGTCCGACTCTCAGCGACCCCATGGACTGCAGCCTATCAGGCTCCTCTGTCCATGGGACTTTCCAGGCAAGAGTGCTGGAGTGGGGTGCCATTGCCTTCTCCGATATACTCATGAGATAGGTCCTAATATTAGTCCCACTTCACAAGTGAGGAAACCAAAGACTAAATGTGATCCAGTTTCTTTGTTGTTGTTGCTGTTTGCTTTTAAAGTAGAGATGTCATCAGGATTGGAACAGAGGTTGGTCTGCTACCATATGTGCACACTAAACACCAAGGCCAACAGATTTTTCAATATGGGACTAATTAAATTTTGGATGAGATGGTTGTATAGCATCAGCTGACTCAATGAAGATGAACTTGGGCAAACTCCAGGAGATAGTGAGGGACAGGAAGGCCTGGGGCACTGCAGTCCACAGGTCACAAAGAGTCAGACACGACTCAGCAACTGAACAACACCACCACAAATTGTGCAATGGACACATGACAAAAATATTATGCAACCGTTCAAGTCATGCTTTATAGCACAACTGAGTACTATTTTACAAATTTGCTAAACAGTAGATGATTTGTAGCACAGTGTGTAAAAAACTAACCCAGTTTAAAAATATACACCATTATAGACCTAATTAAAATTAAAAGCTTCAGCACAACAAAGGAAACTATAAGCTAGGCAAAAAGACAGCCTTTGGAATGGGAGAAAATAACAGCAAATGAAGCAACTGACAAACAGCTAGTCTCAAAAATATATAAGCAACTCCTGCAGCTCAATTCCAGAAAAATAAATGACCCAATCAAAAAATGGGCCAAAGAATTAAATAGACATTTCTCCAAAGAAGACATACAGATGGCTAACAAACACATGAGAAGATGCTCAACATCACTCATTATCAGAGAAATGCAAATCAAAACCACAATGAGGTACCATTTTATGCCAGTCAGAATGGCTGCAATCCAAAAGTCTACAAGCAATAAATACTGGAGAGGGTGTGGAGAAAAGGGAACCCTCTTACACTGTTGGTGGGAATGCAAACTAGTACAGCCACTATGGAGAACAATGTGGAGATTCCTTAAAAAACTGGAACTAGAACTGCCTTATGACCCAGCAATCCCACTGCTGGGCATACACACCAAGGAAACCAGAATTGAAAGAGACACATGTGCCCCAGTGTTCATCACAGCACTGTTTATAATAGCCAGGACATGGAACCAACTTAGATGTCCATCAGCAGATGAATGGATAAGAAAGCTGTGGTACATGTACACAATGGAGTATTACTCAGCCATTAAAAAGAAGACATTTTGAAACATGTATACTATCATGTAAGAACGAAGCACCAGCCTATGTTTGATACAGGATACAGGATGCTCGGGGCTGGTACACAGGGATGATCCAGAGAGAGGAAATGGGGTGGGATGTGGGAGGGGGATTCAGGATTGGGATCTCATATACACCCATGGTGGATTCATGTCAATGTATGGCAAAACCAATACGGTATTGACAAGTAAAATAAAGTAATAATTAAAAAAAAAAGAAAGAAGACATTTGAATCAGTTCTAATGAGGTGGATGAAACTGGAGCTGATTATACAGAGTGAAGTAAGCCAGAAGAAAAACACCAATACAGTATACTAACACATATATATGGAATTTAGAAAGATGGTAATGATAACCCTGTATGTGAGACAGCAAAAGAGACACAAATATATAGAAGAGTCTTTTGGACTCTGTGGGAGAGGGAGAGGGTGGGATGATTTGGGAGAATGGCATTGAAACATGTATGATATCATATAAGAAATGAATCACCAGTCTAGGTTCAATGCAGGATACAGGATGCTTGGGGCTGGTGCACTGGGATGACCCAGAGGGATGGTATGGGGAAGGAGGTGGGAGGGGGGTTCAGGATGGGGAACACGTGTACACCCGTGGCGGATTCATGTTGATGTATGGCAAAACAAATACAATATTGTAAAGTAATTAGCCTCCAATTAAAATAAATAAATTTAAATTAAAAAATAAAAATATACACCATTATAAATGTATGTTAAATACTAACAAAAGACATACCAAAATATCAAAAGTAGTTAGCATTTTTTCCCTGGGAGACAGAACAGTGAATAATGAATTTTTTATTCTTTACACTTTTCTATATATGTCTCTACAACTAATTGTTTCTAATAATATAATTAAAAGAAAAATATTTAAAGTATAACAGTTGCTAAACAAGCTGAGAGTAGTTTGTAATATATAGTCATCACTTTCCTGTTGTCTATCGTATTTTGAAATACACTTGAACTCGTGTTATTCCAAAGTTACCCAAGTCTTTATTTTTCTCCAATTTTTTTTTTCATTTCTTATCTTCTATCTACTTACCCTAAGGGTTCTACTGACCCTACTTGATCTTTGTTCCCAATAAATTTTCCAATAAAATTGTAACATGAGACTCAATTTTTGTTACATCTTTCATTAGCCCTGAAAATATAATTCGGTGATGGACTGTCTGTAATATCACAGAATTTAATGTTTATGAGCAAGTTTCAAATACAGATGTCACTAAATGAAAACTAAAATAATGAATACATAAGTAACTTTGCTACTCAAGAATGTCTTTATATGCAGGTGGAGTTGGACACGACTGAGTGACTTCACTTTCACTTTTCACTTTCATGCATTGGAGAAGGAAATGGCAACCCACTCCAGTGTTCTTGCCTGGAGAATCCCAGGGACAGAGGAGCCTAGTGGGCTGCCACCTATGGGGTGGCACAGAGTTGGACACGACTGAAACAACTTAGCAGCAGCAACAGCAGCAAGAGCTCTGATGAAACGGAACCACTCAATAAAACAAAACTTTGAATGTGAAGTCAAGTGGACCTTAGAAAGCATCACTACGAACAAAGCTAGTGGAGGTGATGGAATTCCAGTTGAGCTGTTTCAAATCCTGATAGATGATGCTTTGAAAGTGATGCACTCAATCTGCCAGCAAATTAGGAAAACTCAGCAGTGGCCACAGGACTGGAAAAGGTCAGTTTTCATCCCAATTCCAAAGAAAGGCAATGCCAAAGAATGCTCAAACTACCGCACAATTGCACTCATCTCACATGCTGGTAAAGTAATGCTCAAAATTCTCCAAGCCAGGCTTCAGCAAGACGTGAACCGTGAACTCCCTGATGTTAAAGCTGGTTTTAGAAAAGGCAGAGGAACCAGAGATCAAATTGCCAACAGCCGCTGGATCATGGATGCAAGAGAGTTCCAGAAAAACATCTATTTCTGCTTTATTGATGATGCCAAAGCCTTTGACTGTGTGGATCACAATAAACTGTGGAAAATTCTGAAAGAGATGGGAATACCAGACCACCTAACCTGCCTCTTGAGAAATCTGTATGCAGGTCAGGAAGCAACAGTTAGAACTGGACATGGAACAACAGACTGGTTCCAAATAGGAAAAGGAATACGTCAAGGCTGTATATTGTCACCCTGCTTATTTAACTTATATGCAGAGTACATCATGAGAAACGCTGGGCTGGAAGAAGCACAAGCTGGAATCAAGATTGCTGGGAGAAATATCAATAACCTCAGATATGCAGATGACACCACCCTTATGGCAGAAAGTGAAGAAGAACTAAAGAGCCTCTTGATGAAAGTGAAAGAGGAGAGTGAAAAAATTGGCTTAAAGCTCAACATTCAGAAAATTAAGATCATGGCATCTGGTCCCATCACTTCATGGCAAATAGATGGGGAAACAGTGGAAACAGTGTCAGACTTTATTTTTTGGGCTCCAAAATCACTTCCGATGGTGATTGCAGCCATGAAATTAAAAGATACTTACTTCTTGAAAGGAAAGTTATGACCAACCTAGACAGCATATTAAAAAGCAGAAGCATTAGTTTATCAACAAAGGTCTGTTGAGTCAAGGCTATGGTTTTTCCAGTAGTCATGTATGGATGTGAGAGTTGGACTATAAAGAAAGCTGAGTGCAGAAGACTTAATACTTTTGAACTGTGGTGTTGGAGAAGACTCTTGAGAGTCCCTTGGACTGCAAAGAGATCCAACCAGTCCATCCTAAAGGAGATCAGTCCTGGATGTTCATTGGAAGGACTGATGTTGAAGCTGAAACTCCAACACTTGGGCCACCTGATGCGAAGAGCTGACTCATTTGAAAAGACCCTGATGTTGCGAAAGATTGAAGGCAGGAGGAGAAGGGGATGACAGAGGATGAGATATTTAGATGGCATCACTGACTCAATGGACATGAGTCTGGGTAAACTCTGGGAGTTGGTGATGGACAGGGAGGCCTGGCGTGCTGCGGTTCATGGGGTTGCAAAGAGTCGGACACGGGTGAGTGACTGAACTGAACTGAGACCCATTATAGCCTCAGGGACTGGCTGGGGTAGGGAGGAATGTGGGTTCCTCTGGGACTTTGCCAGGACACAGCTTATCTCATAGTGGCCCTTGGTGGGAAACCCTGATTCCCATTAGTTCACTGCACAGTTGTTGCCATGGGTGGTGGTTGCCATGGATAGTGGTTTCCATGGATGGTGGTTGCCATATCCCACCTCCATGCACCCTTTAGGTTGATGCCATTTGTTCTTCTTTAATTCCCTGAAATTCTCACAGAATCCTCACCTGAATTCATATATGAATTTTACTGTTCTTCAATCCACCAAATTCAGCATATATTTTATTAATTCCTTCCTTTCCCTTTACTAGGCTATTTATCCCCTCTAGTTTCTCAGGTTACAATTTCATGTCATTTGACTTTGTTCTTTATTTTTATTCATAAAAAGGCTATAAATTTGATTTTGAATACAGTGTTTGCCACACGGCATGACTTAGGATTTATTATTTTCTGACCGTTATTATTCCTGAGGAGACTATACTGAATGTTTATTTTTTTGTCCTTCTCATTAATTTTGATATTTTTTATTTCAAACTCCAAGGGGTTAGATTTTATTGTCATTGTTTGTATGTTTAATGTTTGTAACTGCTGGTTGCACTTATAAACCTGTGCTTATAGAATTTCTACTTTTTGGAAAATGTAAAGATTCTTCATGGAAATTCCATAATTTTATATTTTCATAAATGTTCTATGGACATTGAAAATAAAAAATCTTGCATTGAGTTTAAGATTATAAATAGATATATTGTAAATACCATGCTTCCTATAAATTTTATCTCCCAAACACATCTCAACTCCACTTCCTACTACATACATCTTACAATCCCAGAACCTACAACCAAAGAAGGACGTGTCCTGTGTTTAGGGTTTTGGGGTGTCCAGGTTTAGGATTCTCTGGAACCTCAAATCAAGTATGATAGTAGCTGCCACTGACAAGAACTAAAGGTGGCCGTGACCTTCACTCCCACTGCCTTATGTCCCCAGCTCATGTGGATTCTGCTGTCCTGAAGCTTGGGATCCAACAAAGGTAGTATTTTCCATTTGGTTATCCTTTGTCTCAAACACCAACCAGGAGGTAAAATTATTAGAAGGGCGTTGTTGAGATTCCATCTTTCTGTTAGTTCACGTTTCTATATCTTTATTCATCATTTGGTTTCCAACAGCCTTTCTTTTATAGATCATCAAGTTGAATAAAGCAGTTTTTCAGTCTAAACTGAGAAACTTTTATATTAATAAAAGTATTTAACCCATTTTGGCCTATTGATTAAATTAATAATTTGGTCTCTGTCATTTACTTGGTAAGGTTTCTTTGATGAATCCTTTATTTTGGCCTATTGATTAAATTAATAATTTGGTCTCTGTCATTTACTTGGTAAGGTTTCTTTGATGAATCCTTTATTTTCTCTTTAACTCTTGTGGAACATCTCCATTCGAATATTTGAGATGCATGTCAAATCCATCATGTTTCAAACATAGCTGTGTGCTCCCAAACATCCTCTGAAGTTTCTCCCATCTCTTTAAATGGTGCCACCTTCAACATACCTCAGATCACCCTTCACTCATAGCATTCATGGAAAACCTGCATCTAATCTATCTGTATTAGATGTGTATCTATCTGTATCTGTTTGCTCAACCCAAGGTACACAAACTGTGACAGTGAAAGTGAAAGTCGCTCAGTCGTGTCCGACTCTTTGCAACCCCATGGACTATACAGTCCATGGAATTCTCTAGGCCAGAATACTGGAGTGGGTAGCCTTTCCCTTCTTCAGGGAATCTTCCCAACCCAGAGATTGAACCAGGGTCCCCTGCATTACAGGTGGATTCTTTACCAACTGAGCTATTGGGGGAGCCCAAGATACTCAAAGTGGTCCCCAAGCTGACCCCTCTGGCCATCTCTTCTGCCATATATCATGCCCAATATGTCACTGTGCCTCATGGAGTTACTGTTAAAGGATCCTATCTGACTAATTGTCCGTGATCAATATTTACTGAGTTCTTATGATGTGGCAGGTGTTTGATAGGTATTAGGGATACCTCTGTGGATAAAACACAAAGACAGCTTATATTCTAAGGAGTGGAGCTAGACCATAAAAAAAAAAATTGTGTATGCCTACACAATTTTGTGTGTGTGTGTGTGGTACATGGAGCTGATTGAAGTGTTATGGAGAAAAAAATAAAAGTGGATAAAGTGGAAACATGAGAAAGCTATATTTTTAAATAAAATAGTCAGAAAGACCACTTCGTGGAAGAAGTGTACATTGGTGTAAGAATTTGCACTGGTGTAAACTATGCAGTGGGTGAGGGAGTAAGCTGTGTGGCACCCGGACACAGAGCAGACCCCACAGTGGGCAAGCAGGTGGAGAAAGTGAGGCAGCAAGTGCCAGGAGGTCCAACAGTTAGGAGTGGGCAGCCAACCATGCTGGGCCGTCAAGGCCATGGAAAGGATGTGAACCTATGATAGGCCAGTGAAAGGCAAGCCACAGAGGTTTTTGTTTGGTTTGTTCAACTTGAAAACAAACTTTCAAACTTTAGGATGGTTTTATATTTGCAGAAGTGTTGTAAAGCTGGTGCGGGGAGCCCCATACAATATCATCCAGTTTCCCTTGCCCATTACCACATGTCACCACAGTGTGCTGGTCACATGGAGCCAGCGTGGTTCCATTACACCTAACTCAACTCCATATTTATTTGGAAGTTCACCACTCCCCATCTAATATCTTTTTTTTCCTATCCCAGGATTCCATCCAAGATGTCACATCATATCTGGTTGTCATGGGTCCTTAGTTTCCTCTGAATATTTTCTCAGAGCTCCCTTGTTTTTGATGACTTGACAGTTCTGAGGGCAGAATTTTGCACAATACTCTTGCATTTGAGTGTGCTTCATGTTTTCTCATGGCAAGACTAAAAGGTCATTCCTCACAGTTAAACTGACGTTTTTGGGGAGTGGTGTTAGTCGCTCAGTGGTGTCCAACTCTTTGTGATTTCGTGCATTGTAGCCCACCAGGCTCCTCTGTCTATGGAATTCTCCTGGCAAGAAAACTGGAGAGGATAGTCATTCCCTTTGCCAAGAGATCTTCTTGACCCAGGGATCTGACCCAGGTCCCCCACACTGCAGGCAGATTCTTTACTGTCTGAGCTAGCAGGAAGGGAACACAAAATACATAAAATCAAAATACAACAAATAACAGCAAAAACACCCTTGAGGGATTATAAGGTATATTTCCCTTAAAAATCATTAAGGAAGAAAACCAAGGAAATGCTACAAAATATTTCAAACAAAAGCACCTTATATAAAAAAACCAGTGGTGTGCATCCCAACCTGTACTTCAAGGACATATTTATAATAAATAAATCCAAGAGCTTTCCCAGGTGACTCAGTGGTAAGGAAACTGCCTGCCAAGCAGGAGACGCAGGTTTGATCCCTGGGTAGGGAAGATCCCCTGGAGGAGGAAATGGCAACCTACTCCAGCATACTTGGCTGGAAAATTCCATGGACAGAGAAGCCTGGTGGGCCACAGTTCATGGGCTTGCAAAAGAGTGGGACATGACTAAGCGACTGAACAGCTGCATAATATTTCAAATACTAAAGGTGAGAAGTGGAACAACATGAAAACCTAAATTAAGTAGCAGAAAGGAGATAAATAAATAATTTAATAACAAATAAACAAAAAGGAGAGTCAATTGGTAAGGTCAAATGTTATTTTTAAAAGAACAATAAAACAGACAGAGAGAGAGGGAAAGTAAGCATATAAATAATACTAGGAACAGATTATGTTAACATAAACTATGCAGAAGTAGTTTTAAAAACTATCAGGGTCAATCTGAAAGAGTTTACACCAATAAATTTTTTAAAAACTCATGAAATAAGATGATTTTTTGGGAAACTGTTATTGTCAAGATGTAAGACCAGAAACTATAAAACTACTAGAGGAGAACATAGGCAAAACACTTTCCGACATAAATCAAAGCAGGATCCTCTATGATCCACCTCCCAGAATACAGGAAATAAAAGCAAAAATAAACAAATGGGATCTAATTAAAATTAAAAGCTTCTGCACAACAAAGGAAACTATAAGCAAAGTAAAAAGACAGCCTTCTGAATGGGAGAAAACAATAGCAAATGAAGCAACTGACAAACAACTAATCTCAAAAATATACAAGCAACTTATGCAGCTCAACTCCAGAAAAATAAATGACCCAATCAAAAAATGGGCCAAAGAACTAAACAGACATTTTTCCAAAGAAGACATACGGATGGCTAACAAACACATGAAAAGATGCTCAACATCACTCATTATCAGGGAAATGCAAATCAAGACCACAATGAGGTACCATTTCACACCAGTCAGAATGGCTGCGATCCAAAAGTCTACAAGCAATAAATGCTGGAGAGGGTGTGGAGAAAAGGGAACCCTCTTACACTGCTGGTGGGAATGCAAACTAGTACAGCCACTATGGAGAACTGTGTGGAGATTCCTTAAAAAACTGCAAATAGATCTGCCTTATGACCCAGCAATCCCACTGCTGGGCATACACACCGAGGAAACCAGAATCGAAAGAGACACATGTACCCCAATGTTCATTGCAGCACTGTTTATAATAGCCAGAACATGGAAACAACCTAGATGTCCATCAGCCGATGAATGGATAAGAAAGCTGTGGTACATATACACAATGGAGTATTACTCAGCCATTAAAAAGAATTCATTTGAATCAGTTCTAATGAGATGGATGAAATTGGAACCTATTATACAGAGTGAAGTAAGCCAGAAAGAAAAACACCAATATAGTATACTGACACATATATATGGAATATAGAAAGATGGCAGTGATGACCCTGTATGTGAGACAGCAAAAGAGACACAAATGTATAGAAAGGACTTTTGGACTCTATGGGAGAGGAAGAGGGTAGGATGATTTGGGAGAATGGCATTGAAACATGTAAACTAACATGTAAGAACGAAGCACAAGCCTAAGTTCGGTACAGGATACAGGATGCTTGGAGCTGGTGCACAGGGATGAGTCAGAGAGATGATGTGGGGTGGGAGGTGGGAGGGGGATTCGGGATTGGGAGCTAATATACACTCATGGTGGATTCATGTCAATGTATGGCAAAACCAGTACGGTATTGTAAAGTAAAATAAAGTAAAATAAAATTTAAAAAAAATAAAAAAAATAAAAAAAAAATAAAAAAAGAGAAAAAAAAAAAGATTGGTCTTAGAGGAAGATTACCAAGAAGGTTCACAACCATAAAAATGTAATAATAAAAATTGAAATGGGGGTTCATGATATCTTATCTCCTAAGACTCAGGCCCAGGTCGTTTTTCTAGCAACTATTAGCATAAATTCAAGAAACGTATTTTCCATTATGTCTTAATTGTTTCTTGAAAAAAAAAAAATCTTTTAAAGTCATACAGCATGAGTCACTTTCTAAGGATTGAAGAATACTCTTAAGAAAACTAAAAACACAAAGATGCATGCTTTTTGTTTCAGAATCATAAATACAGCAGGAAAAAAAAAATTATTTCCTTGCTGGGTTCACTTCAGGGAAACACTGAGTCATCTTTGCAGTTAATACAAATTCATCTTTGTGGTTAATACAGTTTAAAGGGGCTCTGATTCTAAAAGTGCAATAAGCCAGTGTAATACTTCCATTTGACTTCTTCTGTACTCACCCTGCAGTTACAACTGTTTAAGAAATGGACGTTGAGGCAGGGATTTCTTTCCAAAGGAGCTTCCCTGGTAGCTCAGTTGGTAAAGAATCCGCCTGCAATGCAGGAGACCCCGGTTCGATTCCTGGGTCAGGAAGATCCACTGGAGAAGGGATAGGCTACCCACTCCAGTATTCTTGAGCTTCCCTTGTGGCTCATCTGGTAAAGAATCTGCCTGCAATGCGGGAGACCTGGGTTTGGTCCCTGGGTTGGGAAGATCCCCTGGAGAAGGGAAAGGCTACCCACTCCTGGATTCTGGCCTGGAGAATTCCATGGGGTGGCAAAGAGTCGGACATGACTGAGTCTTTCACTTTTTTTCCGAATGTTGGGAGGAGTGCTTCAGGACAGAATAACGTGTACTAATATTTTTATTTTTTCTGATTAGCTTTTTTTTTACTAGAGTATAATTGCTTTACAACATTGTGTTAGTTTCTGCACAACAGTGTGAATTAGTCATAGTGAAGTGAAGTCGCTCAGTCGTGTCCGACTCTTTGCGACCCCATGGACCCCATGGAGCCTATCAGGCTCCTCCATCCATGGGATTTTCCAGGCAAGAGTGCTGGAGTGGATTGCCATTTCCTTCTCCAGGGGATCTTCCCAACCCAGGGATCGAACCCGGGTCTCCCACATTGCAGGCAGACTCTTTACCATCTGAGCCACCAGGGAAGATGAATTAGTCATATGTATACATATAACTCCTTCCTTTTAGACCTCTCTACCCTCCCACCATCCCATCCCTTTAGGCCATCACAGAACACCAAGCTGAGTTCCTTCTAGCCGTCTATTTTACAGAAGTTTCCCGCTAGTGATCTGCTTTACATGTGATAGTATATAGATGTCAATACCACTCTCCCAGTTCTTCACCCCTCCTCTTTGCCTCTGGGTCCACATGTACATTCTCTACATCTGTGTGTGTATTCCTGTCCTGGAAATAAGTTCATCGGTGCCATTTTTCTAGATTCCACATATATGCATTAATACACGATATTTATTTTCCTCTTTCTGACTTCACTCTGTATGACAGACTCTGTGCCCATCCAC
This sequence comes from Cephalophus harveyi, assembly GCA_006410635.1. Classification (NCBI taxonomy): domain Eukaryota; kingdom Metazoa; phylum Chordata; class Mammalia; order Artiodactyla; family Bovidae; genus Cephalophus; species Cephalophus harveyi. Next base: position 297,529 of record SJYT01051287.1, on the reverse strand, counting down.
TTTTGGTTGGCAACATTCCAGGTTGATCTTTTAGACTATATTTTGTTGTAAGAAATTGGGAAAGGCTTCATCTGTATTCTTTTCGTTACTCCAGCTGGCCGTGAAGCTGTCCTAATTTACCATCATTGTCTTGATACATCCTCATCATAAAATAAATTCCCATTTGTACCTGCATCTATGTGTTAATTCAGATCCATCCTATGGATATGACCTCTGTCCTCACCTTATTACTTACTGTTGCAGTGAAGAATGCTTTCAGTCTCTCCACCTGTACTTTTTTTTTCCCTCACAGAACAAGGAGTCAGGAGGTAGATGGTTGTTGGTGTTCTGTATTTAGCTCAAGTCTGTCAGGACTAAATTTTCTAGGTTTCTTCTGGCCTTTCCAAGATGGGGGCAAGGTGGCCATGGGGTCCTTGGTCAAGGGCGAAGGAAGAAAGAGGACAGAGCAGCATCTTCAGCCTCTGACTCCATCATAAGAGCAGGGTCATGGGCAAGCTCCCTGGTTCTAAAGGATGCTCAGTAGGCATCTGGGTCTCATAGCATGAGGGAAAGGGGAGGAAATGGCTTTTCTAATTTCAGATTCTCATATTTCTTTGTTATTGGTAGCAATTCCTTCACTTTTCCTTTCCTTTCTTTTCTTTTATTCTTTCTTTTTCCTTCCTTCTTCCCTTCCTCCCTCCATTCTCCCCTTGCACCTTCCTCTCTCCCCCCACTTTTCTTGGCATTTAAGTGACTTTTGTTGCTTTTGTTTAGTCGCTCAGTTGTGTCCGACTCTTTGCAACCCCCTGGACTCTAGCCCACCAGGCTCCTCTGTCCGTGGGATTTCCTAGGCAAGAATACTGGAGTGGGGTGCCATTTCCTACTCTGGGGGATCTTCCTGACCCAGAGATTGAATCTCCCTCTCTTGCATCTCCTGCATTGGCAGGTGGATTCTTTACTACTGCATACCTGGGAAGCCCAGGGGGCTGTGTAGGTGGACAAAGTGGGTCAACATGAAACATGACTAGAAAATGAAATTGACAGAAATTCAGGGCTGAGATGACAGAGGAATATGGAGTTTTCAAAGGTGGTGCCATTTGGAAAGAAGGAAGCCTGGAAGGGATGGGTTTGAGGGAATAGGGAATTATAAGCTTGCTTTTGGACATTTGAGTTTTCATCTATTTATTTCTTAACTCCTTCACCAAGAATGAATGGATTAGGCAATGTGCTAGGCTCAGCAATATGTAATTTGATGGGCAAGTTGGAAGTATCTTCTCCACATCCAAGAGGAGCCAATTAGGTAGGGACCTGGACTGACATGGCCTGGAACTCAGGAAGTAGGTCTGAGGTCTGGGTTACAACTTTGCATTAATGTGTTGTTTACATGTAGGTGATAATGGAAGCTGGGAATTAGATGAAATAACTTGAGTCTTAGATTCTAGGGTGAGGACATTGCATAAGAGGAAAAAATAAAGGAGTCCCTGGGACCATCCCTGAGGAACATCAACTTTTAACTGGACCTGTAAAAAGAAGATACCAGGGACTTCCCTGGTGGTCTAGTGGTTAAAGATATGCCTTGCAATGCAGGGGACATGGGTTCAATCCCTAGTGGGGGAACTAAGATTCTACACACCAAGGGGCAAGTAAGCCCATGAATCACAACTAAAGAGTCAGTACACCACATCAAAAGATCTGCATGACATAACTAAAACCCAATGTAGCCAAATACATAAATGAATATTAAAAAAAAAAAGAAGAAGACACAAGGATGGGACCCAGAGAAAGAGCCAGCAGAGATATAGAAGGAAAACAGGGAAGCATTGTGCCCCAGAATAAAAGCACACAGAATGTGGAAGTCAGCAGGATTGAATTGGTCCAAGAGGTCAAGTCTGATGAGGCCTAAGGAATATCCCCTTTGACATGGAACTTACCACTAACCCCCACCCCCAGGGCTGTTCTGTTAGCTTAATGGGGTCAGAGGCCAGTCTGGAGTTAGTGAACGGTGAGTGAAAGGTGAGGAAATTGAAATGGAATGTTTGGAGCACTCTTCCAAGGGAGCCGGGAGCCCAAGTTCAAATCTTGACTCTACCATTTATTAGCTGGTGACCTTGGGGGAATCACCCTCGGTGACTCCTTTGATACATGGGACAATGTAGAACCTGCCTCATGGAATGTAGTTGAGGCTTGCATAAGACAGTATGTGAAAAGTGCTTTAAAAAATGCCTGGGCTTAATAAATGTTAGCTTTAGTGAAAATTGTACCTGGAATCAGGGGAAATTTCTAAGTCTTTCCTTCTTCCTCCCTTCTCCTCTTCCCTTTTCCTCTTCCTTCTTCTTCTTCTTCCCCCTTCTCCTCCTTTTACTTTTTTAATAACAGACTTGAGCATTAACCTCCATATGTTATGTTTTATTTATTCTATTAAATCGAACCCATTTTGTCCAGGTTATTTGAGAAGTGTTGATGATTTCAGACACTCACACACACACACGCACGAGCACACACATCCAAATGGACATTTTTTCCAACAGAGAGTCTATAAACCAAGTAAAAAAGGTATACACAAGCAACCAAATGGTGCCTAAAATTCAATGAATATTTTAAAAATAACTTTGACACTATAATGTTTATCTCTGAAGCAAATATTTTTCTGAAAAATGTTGGTCTTCTTCCAGAAAAATGAAAAATGTGATTGCTTCTCATGGTGAATTGAGAGCCATAGGCTGGAAGGGTCTCTTCTTGAAGCTGATTTGAAATCACATTTTTTTTTTTAGTTTTTTAAAAAGTTTTTATTTATTTTAATTGGAGGATAATTAAAATATCGTGATGGCTTTTGCCATACAGCAACATGAATTGGCCATAGATATACATGTATCCCCCCCTTCTTGAACCCCCCCTCCCATCACCCTCCCCACCCCAAGTATTAAAAGTGGGATATGAGTATATACACAGATAGTCATGTATGTATCTCTACTGTTACTCTATCTTTGTTTGTTTAACACATTTTCTTCACCTGGCACCTGGCAGAGGGCTTGTGACACTGAAGAAAGTGAGGTGCAGACAAGCACATTTGCTGAGGGCTTGGCTGGTGGGGGAAAGGATGCAGGAACAGAGCCACAGGAAGTCACGGATGAGGACCGAGCATGCTTCAGCTGGACCACAGCTGTGCAGGGCACTGTCTCAGGGTCAGCGGTCTTTCTGATCCAGGGCTTGGAGGATGAGCTGGGATGAGCTGGGATGAGCTCACGAGCTTTCCCCAGGGTAGGAAAAGACAGCGAACATCCTAGGCTCCTGGAACAGTCTGTGCAAAAACTCAGACACATGGAGAGAAATGAAAACTGGGGAACCCTGGTGGGTATTCCTGCAGCCAGAAAGCGCCACTCCTGAGGGGGAGGGGGCTGTCTTAAGCCTCCATCAATCTTAAAAAACCATTTCCCTCCACCCCGAACCACTTTGTGATGCTTTGTGACCATTTCATTTGTACTCCCTGACAGTTTAAATTTCCAGGATAGGTTTCCCCCAGGGCATATTTAGGTAGAATAGCAGTAGAAGTTTATTTAATAATCACGAGTTGGCTGCAGGCCAAAGCAGGGCTTGTAAACACCTTTATAAAACCAAGAGAACCTTCTCAGAGTCTTCAAAGTACTAAATCTGTCTTGCACAAGACGCACGTTAAACATACCCCCACCACGCCACTGCTAAAGCAGATGTGGGGAATCTAACATAAGCGATTGTTGTGATGAAAGTTTAGAGAAGAGAGTTAGTAAGCTTGAAAAATAAGAACAAGTAACAAGAACTTTTAAAGAAATCAGTTTTCTTTTGTTTTTAAAGGGCAGGCCGAAGCTGGCTGAGTAGCTTGAAGAGTTTGAAAGTGATGTCACATCTGCATGGGGGTTTGCACTGAGTCCCTCTGGGGGGTGACTCTCCTGTGGTTCCACTGGACAGGCACAGACTGTGCTTTCAGGGCTCCAGCTTGGTTTTCATGGAGTCAGGAGTGTCATCCCTGGCCAGTTGGCAGAGTTCTCTGGAGGGAGGCTGGGTTGAAGGGACTTTGATGCTTTGTGTTTTCCGATGACTGTCAAGTGAGGGAAGCCCTGAATGAAGGTTCATGGCTGTGCCATTCTCTGGCATTGAAAATGCTACGTTAAAAAAAGAAAAATATGTCAACTGTTCCTGCTGCCTGCCTTGCATCTTGGAGGAACGTGGACATTTTAAGTTATCCTTCCCACTTAAAAGAATTATAACCACAGAGGTTGTGAGGGAGCAGCTGGTTTGCAAAGCTGCTTTGGGTAAACCTGTCACAGCTCGTGAGTAAACAGAATCTGAATACAGACTCAGTTCGTAGGGGAAATCAATTGCTTTTTCTACAAAATAAAAGGAAGAGTTTTGCTCAGGGCAATGTGACGATGCCTTGCAACTGTTCTGCATTAAGTGCAACTTTCTTCTTGCTTTCTTGCCGCCCAACTTGCCTTTCTTCTACACCGAGCCGCTGAGGTTGTGTATAGCGCACTGGGAATATCTAAACTGGAAATAATTAAAATATATATTTCATTTATAGTGGGCCTTATGTGAGGAGAGGGAAAGATTGCCACAGCTTCCTGACTATATGAGTTAATGATGTGTTCTGCATTTTCTTAATTTTCCACATTTTAACAGGCTCTGTTCCTTATTTGGGGGCAGGGAAGTTGGAGAGGCATGGGATGCAGACTCACTCAGGCAGGAACTTCTAGCTCACAAGATACAAGGGGATGGCGTGGAGAAGGTCAGGTTAATAGTGTGGTTCCAACTGCTTTCCTCCAGATTCTCCCTTCAGTGTCAGAGCTAGCCTATTTTCAAGGTATACCAGAGGTTGGTATAAAGCCATTGTGTGTAATCGACAAGGGGATTTTCAAAACAAAGTTCCAAAAATCATTATGAGTAAAATAAAGCACAGACTCTCTACAGAAAAACAATAAACCCACAACACCATGTGTGTGTGTTTAAGTGTATGTTTGTGTGTGTGTGTGTGGTAAATACTTTAGCTGTATGTCCACAGTGGAGTGAAGTTGTTGGTAAATTAGGGAAATTGCCTTTTTTTCAGAATTAACTTGAACATTATTTTGATGGAGACCAAGCTAGCATAAACAAAGCCAGAGTGGGATACAAAGGCTAAATTGATTATAAATCTTGGGGCTTATTTGTATGATTGGGTTGCATGACTGAAGCTTATAAAGGAAAGTGTGTCTTACACTGAGTTATAGGCATGCTTTTGGGCACAGTTAACTATAAAGAGAAGAAATATGAAAGTCATTCCTGAAATGTTTGGAGACAGGAACTCTGTGAGGGAAATAAAAAAATCAGATTGAATTATTATTTATCCTGTGATTTTTCAAATTGCAAAGAAATATTATTTATAGAAAGGGTTGACTCAAAATGTTATCTACAGGCAATGAATCGAAAAAATAAAGCACAAAACATTTGATCAAAGATAATTCCAATGAAAAGTCAGTGATGGGATGAAACCATATCTTCCTCAATTGCAACCCATAGCCTCAGGCTCAGAGCTGGGGCTGGAGGGCAGAGTATGAACCTTCTCATTCAACTTTTCTTGCATCCTGGTTCTACACAGTAGATTTCTCTGAAACTACATCCTGACATCCCTGCATAACCAGGTAATTATGAATGTCCATCTTGTTGAATGGAATTTGAATTTACAAAGACCGCTCAGAAAAAGCCATTGGGTCACAACAGTCAGACACGGCTGAGCGACTGAACTAAACAGAACTGAACAGAAAAAGAGAGAAAATCTCTGATGGTTTGGAAAAGAAGAATGAATATGAAGAAAGATGAATTGATTCTGCATTAGGTTGGAATCTTCCAAAAACTGACTCTGAGACAAGGATTTGATCACAAGTAGTTTATTGGCAGGTAATCCCAGGAATATGCTCAACCTAGACAGCATATTAAAAAACAGAGTCATTACTTTGCCAACAAAATTACATCTAGTCAAAGCTATGGCTTTTCCAGTAGTCACGTGTGGATGTGAGAGTAGGACTATAAAGAAAGCTGAGTGCTGAAGAATTGATACTTTGGAACTGTGGTGCTAGAGAAGACTCTTGAGAGTCCCTTGTGCTGCAAGGAGATCAAACTAGTCAATCCTAAAGGAAATCAACCCTGAATATTCATTGGAAGGACTGATGCTGACGCTGAAACTCCAATACTTTGGCCCCCTGATATGAAGAGCTGACTCATTTGAAAAGACCCTGACGCTGGGAAAGATTGGAGGCAGGAGAAGAAGGGGATGACAGAGGATGAGATGGTTGGATGGCATCACCGACTCAATGGACGTGGGTTTGAGTAAGCTTTGGGAGTTGATGATGGACAGGGACGCCTGGCTTACTGCAGTCCGTGGGGTTGCAGAGTCGGACATGACTGAGCGACTGACCTGAACTGAATCCCAGGAATCTATGAGGGGGCAGGAGGAGAGACAGGGAAGAGGAGAAAACAGACAGAGCATCCTACTGTGGGCCCTAGGGCGCATACCTGGGACAGTCCCGGGAAACGGAGCAGAACACGCCTTGGAGCGGGCCTACCAGATGAGACACAGATTGGGGAACAAGGGTCATCTCTTAGCCTTCCCTGTTTGCTAACAGAGTGTAAGTGTGGGGCAGTAGGAAGTTTCTCCTTTGAAGGAATGAGAGCAATCCTATCTGCCTGACAGGAGCCGAATATGCCCAGAGCTGGCTTAGGGTGGTTGGAGGACACTGGTGTGAGGCTGAGGCGCAGTCAGAATCTTCCTGTGAATCTACTGTGAACTTTTATTCCATAGGAACAGACTGCTGTACCCCAAACCAGATCCCTTTGCTTTGTAGTCATGCACTACTTGTTCTGCAGAGATGCCAGGCAAGAGCATAGAATCTGTGTGCAAAAACATGTACATATCTGGTAAAATAGATTCACAAACGGTTACATCATGTATGATGTGTGCCTTACTCACAGTGAATTGGACACTGGCTCTGTTCATTCTGTTATCCTATCATCACAGACAATCCTTCACAATTATTTTGCCCATGCTTCCCGACTAGGAGAAAAGGATGAAAGGAAATGCACCTGTTAAGTTAGAATACTTTTTGCATCCTTAGATTTCTCCTGTGTTCCCTCCCCTTTTATCCTTAAAGGTGTGTGTATGATCTTGTCATCAAAGGACAACAGAGACATAAGAGCATCCCTTGTGGAAAGATTATCCCATCTTTCTCTGTCATCACCCCCTTCCCACCCCTGACTCAGCATGCCAGCCCCTTTACTTAACAAGAAATGGACAGCCATGACCAGCAGGGATGGTTGAACAGTGGTAAGGGAAACTGACCCATCTCCTCTTTGCATCTGTAACCCTGCCCTCATGCCTGCAAATCCAGGTTCTTGCTCATGATAAGAAGGGACAGGAACTCTAGGTCACCTTGTTGTGCTCACTAGGTGCCACAGCAGCATCAGAGAAGAACATCTAATAAATGGCTCAAGTTAATTATCTTAGTTCCCTGACCAAGGATTGAACCTGTGCCCTCTGCATTGGAAGCTTCGAGTCTTAATCACTGAACCAACAGGGTAGTGGAGTTAATGATCTGTCACTCAAACAGTCTTAGCTGCTGCAGAGGAACGTGCTCTCATTCTGGCCTCCCCATGTGTCAAAGACATCAAAATTACAGAAGTAACCTGAGCCTCATATTTTCCTGATGTTTAATCCTTTTCTTCTCTAGACAAGCCATGTGAGAGCTATCTTTTCCTTTTGAGGTCCTGGCACCATGAAGTCTATAAACCTGCTGATTGGCTAGTGGAAACCTGTTTCCATCTCTCTACCAAGAGCCTGGTTACTATCTTAGTAACTGAGCCAAGGACTGATGTTGATGTATGCCCTTCTCAAGGCTCCACTGAGGATATACAAAACCATAAAACTGAGGAAGTGTTATTGGTTTTAATTCCTGACATTATTGGTGATTCATCAATGTAACTGGTCACAGTACCCATAGATTTCAGATATTTTGGTTTTCCATGTTCTGCGTGGTACTTAACTGGACTGCACTCTGTTATGGACTGAATGGAGCCCTCCCCCCACCCCCAAACTATATTTGGAGATAAAGCCTTTACCGAAGTAATCAAGGTTAAATGATCTGGAACTTCTAGCTTCCAGAACTGTGAAAAGACAAACTTTTGTTCAAACCACTCCGTCTGTGGTAGTTGTCATGGCAGCTCTGGCAGGCTAACACATATCCATCTGATTTTTTTTTAAAACTGAATTCTATCATCATGTAGAGTAAGGAATGAGGTGTGTATGAATTTGATTTCATCTCTTCTGCTATTCTGGAACTTTCTTTGAAAACTTTTTTTTTTATGACTTTGCATGAATCAAAATTTATATCTTTTAGAAAAAACATCAATTGGGTAAAATCCTGCAAACTACGCATTGGTGGAGTGGGAATGCTTTTCAACTTGAAGACATTTGAGATCCCTGATGACACTAAGTTGGCTTACCTGGTGGCTCAGATGGTAAACCATCTGTCTGCAATGTGGGAGACCCAGGTTTGATCCCTAGGTCAGGAAGATCCCCTGGAGAAGGAAATGGCAACCCACTCCAGTGTGCTTGCCTGGAAAATGATACAAAGACGTTCCCTTTGGCTGATATGAAGACCTTCCCTTTGGCTGAGCTGTAAGCGGGAACATGCTTGTAGAGACATTGATCCCTCAACGTGGAACTGGTTTCTGACGAGGCTGGGGATGTGTAGATACTGAATGACTCATCCAAGAGAGTAAAGAGATCAAAATGCTCTGTATGTTTCCTCCTGATGTCTACTTTAAGATACCATGGGGCCAGATCAAATGATCAGTACAGGAGACCAAACAGAATGGTTTGAATCAAGTACATATTTGGAGACTGTGCAGTTTGCTTCATGGGAACAGGCTTCTATTTTGAGTAGCAACAAGAAGCTGAAAGACTGAGATTCCCCTGATGGTCCAGTGGTTAAAACTTCACCTTCTAATGCTGGAGGTGCGGGTTCCATCCCTGGATGGAGAGCTAAGATCCCATATGCTTTAAGGCCAAAAACCAAAACATAAAATAGAAGCAGTGTTGTAACGAATTCAATAAAGATTTTAAAAACAGTCCACATAAAAAATAAAATCTTTACAAAAGCAAAGTTGAAAGACTAGTAAGTTGCCATTGTGCTATGGAAACACGTGGATGCCAGCTGATTATTTGCTGCTATCAGCAGAGATGTGAGTATAAAACTCGTGACTACTGAGGCCATCACATCATCACATCTTTGTTAATAAAAAGCATGGTCTTACTCACTCAGTTGACTTTCTAATTACTACTCTGTAAGTAGTTCCTCAAGGAAAGTTACATGGCTCAAAATAGCCTGGAGTTAAAACTCCCCTCCAGGTCCTCCCCACCATTCTATGCAAAATAAACAACTCTCTCACCCGAAGAAAAAATTGGACATTAAGGTTGATTATGTTCAGTGCCCAGCTGGTCCAGCCTCTGGCTGATCTCCATAATTCTTTGCCCCTGCTGTTTAAGAGATAACTACTCTGAACAACCTCGGAGAAAAACAGGCCCCCTTAAGACAGTAGATTTTCACATATATGCCTATACTCTTTTCTTGAGTTAGTGTAGCAGCTCACTAATCTGACTGTTGCCCCTTCTCGCCTCTTTAAAGGTGATCTGTTCCTGTAACGTGCCAGTCTCATTCTTTTTCCAAACCTCGCCTTCTCTAACTCCCTTACCCTACAGTTCCACTCAGTTCGGTTCAGTCACTCAGTCATGTCTGACTCTTTGCAACCCCATGGACTGCAGCATGCCAGGCTTCCCTGTCCATCACCAACTCCCAGAACTTGCTCAATCTCATGACCACTGAGTCGGTGATGCCATCCAACCATTTCATCCTCTGTTGTCCCCTTCTCCTCCTGCCTTCAATCTTTCCCATCATCAGGGTCTTTTCCAGTGAGTCAGCTCTTTGCATGAGGTGGCCAAAGTATTAGAACTTTAGCTTCAGCATCAGTCCTTCCAATGAATATTCAGGACTGATTTCCTTTAGAATTGACTGGTTTGACCTCGTAGTCCAAGGGACTCTCAAGAGTTCTCCAACACCACAGTTCAAAACCATCAATTCTTCATCACCATTTTTAATGGTCCAACTCTCACATCCATACGTGACTACTGGAAAAACCAGAGGTGGAATTAAAATGTAGGACCAAGTCATAATGGTTTACATATTTGTTCACTTGGCTTCCTGGTAGCTCAGAGGTAACGAATCCTCCTGCATTGCAAGAGGTGCTGGAGATGTGGGTTTGATCCCTGGGTTGGGAAGAACCCCTGCAGGAGGAAATGGCAACCCACTCCAGTATTCTTGCCATGTCCAGTCCCATGGACAGAGGAGCCTGGGGAGCTACAATCCATGGGGCCACAAAGAGTTGGACATGGGCGAGTGACTGAGCACCGACATGTAATTTAATTGAAACCACTTTGGCATTCATGGAGATGTCATGTTTGGATATTTCTCTAAGAAAGAACTTGCCGACCTGCCGTGAGGAGGAGAGACAGCACCTCTGGAATCTTCTGAAGCATTTGTAGTGAAGCAGGCAGCTCTAGGTCAGCGATGGAGCATCCTGGGGTCTAATTGTTTCTACCAATCCCTCAAGTTTCTTTTGTGTTTCTCAGGACTGACCCGTAGTCTTGAGCTCTTCCTATCTGGTCCTCTTTCCTTCCATGCCTCCCATCACAGGAGAGCTGCAGAATGATCTGAAGACATCACTCCCTTTTCCTCCTCCCTTCCTGACCATTCACAGGTGTTAACTCCAATAAACCTTTTGTGCTAACAATTCTATCTTGGCATTAGCTTTCTGAAGGATCCAACTAACAGTTGCTGAATAAGGTAAAATAACACATATTTCACCTCTGACTTTTAGAATTTTTAAAAATTATCTTGCTAATTATCTCTTTTTAAAATGTTATTATTATTTTTAAAATTTTTGGCAATACTGTGTGGCATACAGGATCTTAGCTCCCTGACCAGGGATCAAACTCATGTTCCTTGTGTAGTCTTAACCACTGGACCACCAAGGTAGTCCCTCACCTTTCACTTTTAAAGTAATCTCTTACTACACTGCATCCAGGTGACGGGCCAGGAAAACCATGGAAGAACCTAGAAATTTTGCTGGGTGGTGGTGGGGGTTGTTATTATATTTGAGAGCCAGTGAATAACTTCCCACCCCCCTGCCTTTTTTTTTTTTTTGGACTCAGACTAACTCCCTCATTTCTAAAGCTACTGTGTCTTGAATTTATTCTGCATTTGAAATATGGTCATAACTATCTGTTGGGCTCTTTGTAGTTATATAACTAAAGAACTATCACACAGCAATCTGGGTTACTTTAAACCAAATGACTCAACCTTCAACTGGATTTCATATGGCAATATTTTCACCATAAATGTCATAAAGGAGTTTCACCATGGAAAGATTTATGAATCATGGTACGGCTGTTTTTAGACCTTGGTCAAAAGTAAAACAACATCTGTGAATATATACACACACACCCATATATATATATATTGTGTGTGTGTGCCGTCTTTAGATCTCTCAGAAGGGTAGCAGCCACCATGCCCATCACAGAAGAAAGGCCATGGATGATTACTTATGCTGCATTATGCAGTCTCTCTCTGTGGGAAAAAGAGTCCAGAGGATTCAACAAAGTCCAGGTTTAACCACAGTCATCAGTGACCACTGCTTTATATAAAGGAAACAGCCACTCCTGGGGATTCAGTGGCAACATATCAACTTGCTATGTCGGGTTGACCATGAAGTCCAAGGGCACAACTGCCAATGTACTGGAATCTACAGGTGTCTGCGTTTGGATCATTATGAAGGGGTTGACCTGGGTCTTGATAGTTGGTTTAGCACCCGGAAAACCACACTGTCTGTTAAAACAGATTGAAAAACAGGTTGAAAAAGATAACAGTTTGGCATCATTTGATATTGTTATTTCTAAAAGTACAGTTAAGAAAACAGAGGGCTAAATGGTTGATGGAGACATTCAAATGTGTGAATCTTCTTTTGTTCAGGAAAAGCTATTTTGAACTGAGGAACAGCCTATACTACAGATGTTAAAATGTGGTTTAATTTCTAAAATTTGCATATAGATACACAAATGCATGTTTTTTCAAGACTAGATAAAAATAAAATCCCTGGAATAAAAATCCTTCTTCTTTCTAGTTATGTGATTCTTGAAGAGGTAATTAACCTCTGTGAACCTCCGTTTTCTTATGTATAAAATGGTGACCCTGATACCCAGCTAGCAGAACTGCTGTGAAGATGTTGAAAGGACATATATGCTCAGAGTGAGCTCCGAACAAATGATTCCAGACATAATGGTGGTGAATAAAATGCAAAAAATATATATGAAATGTGGGAACATTACTTGAAGTCTTATTTACAGTAACCATATTGTTTCTTGAAACTAGCTTTTAAAAACAAAAATACAAAAAGCTCTAGCCCAGTCAAGTAATAATTTTTATAAACTCTGAATCAGTGGGATTCATTTAATAAGGTGAATGGGAGTATCCTGAGACCCTCTAAGATCAGTAAGTTTATTTGAATATTGACTGTAGGATTTGCTCCATAACCGTGATTGAAGGTATGTTTCTCAAATATTTCCCAAGTAAATACATTTTGCTCCATCTTCCCAGATCTCAAGTGTATTAATAAATCTACTCAGTAAGTGGTTTTTATTTCTTCTTCTTTTTTTTTTAATTCTGAGGGGAAAATTAGAAGATCATGTTGAAATCGAGCCAGATGGTCCAATCTGACTTTTCACATTAGGTGAATGCTCATAATTTACTCTATCCTGAAGCAACCACAAAAGCAGAAATCATGGTGAATGGCCTCCAAGAACATCAAATCCAAAAATTCTCAGGGGTTTTATGTTCTGTCAAACATTTCATCAAATGGCATGAGAAACATATCTTTCATGTCCTTTTCATTTTTAAAAAGGCTGTATCCTTTGTATTAGAGGAAAGTAGTTTTGATATGTGTTTTAAATTACCTCACATAATAACAGTCTCTGGAAATGTATCTTTCCCTTTTTTAAGCCAATGCAAAGTTTCTTCCATAAGTGTAGTTTATTCATTTAATTCTCTTTCAGATAAAACTTTAAAAATCTGAAATCACTCTCTTCTACCTTAAATAAAACAAAGAAACCCTTATGACTTTTTCATCTTTTCTACTGGATAGAATTTTTAAAAAATTGATGAATAGGCAACATATAGTAGGTCAAGATGATAACTAATCTGATTTTAAAAAAAGAAACGTGGGCTTGCACAGCAGAAGAATTGGAAAACGTGTTATCTAAATATGTCATGGGATATATGGACTTTAATATGTAACATATGTGAAGTTTAATCATTAAGCAATGAATTCCTCTTCTGAGGTCCTTATGGTGAGTATCAGTGAATATAATATTTTTTGAGCTGAATGAAATGCCCAAGACCAATCTCTCAAGATTTAATTACCCACTTAAAAGTCCCCAGAGTTCTTCAAGGAAGCCCCAAGACTCATAGATTAAACTCCTTGATAGCCGTTGTGCTTTGGAAGGCAAGCCGACAGCAAGGGGTCAGCTCTACCTGGAATTTTGAAGTGGGCAGCATGGAGGAGAGAGCCCTCCCTGCCCCCATTCATTGGGGCCCTTGTGGATCCTACAAGCCCAAGGGCCTGACCTCCTGAAGATGATAATGATGGTGCGGTGAATAACTGAATACAGTAACATTGACTTCCTATCAATGAGATTGGCACAAAGGCAGAACAGAACTTGGTCATGTGATGAGGAGAAGTGGAGGTGGAGGGTGGGTCCGCCTCAGATAGAATATTCAGGAAATGGCACCTGAGCTGAGATCAGATGGAAAGGAGGGGCCACCCTGAGGGAACAGCAGGCGCCATCCCCTGAGGTGGGACAGTTTGGCAGATGTCCCCAGGGCCAGTGTCACTGGAGGGCAGTGACCAGCTGGACTGGGAGGACCTGCTTGGGTTTTGGGATGTTCTTGGGACAGAGTTCATGGGAGGCACAGAGGGCTGAAAGCTGGATAGCTCCAAGAGCTGATTTATTATTTTAAAAGATTCCTCTATCTGCAATCCAAGATGGTGGAAGAGCCTCCAGTTAGGAAGTCCTATAGCCCAACCCCTAGTTATGGTTGACGGTGATGTGAACCATGGTGGAGGCAGTAAGGTGGTGGGCAACAAGCTGACATGACTGGCTGGTGATGTCAACATCTGGGATGAGACAAGGGAGGGTTTCAGCCTTCAGAACCTGGCTGGTAAAGAGACCAAGAAAAGAGATGAGGAATGTGAGTGAGGGTTTTTATGGATGGCGTTCAGGGGATTTATTGTAGAGATATCAATTTTGAGATAACATTTAGTCAATCAGGCCCAGATTTCCAACAGGCAGATTAGACACTGGTCCATTGTGTCATTCACAATTCAAGGATCCATACGTCTCCAAGAAATGGAACTTTTTTCATAACTCTTTTGACAGATCTAAACAAACAAATGAGCCAGTCCTGGTTTATCCTTCTGGGACTGTTCATACCTTGGAAGCAGAGTTATTGACCTGTGTGGGCTCACAGGGTGCACCCCCAGACCCCACTGGGGTTCAGCATGCACACCAGATGAATTTTCTAGAATTCCCAAGATGGAAATCTATTTGCCTCTCTCTCCTGCCTCTCAGTTTTGCATGAGGACCTGTGGGTTTCTGCAATGTCTGGAAGTAAGCAGAAGTGATAATTCTGGAGAGGCACAGTTGGGACTTGGATGCTGAAGGGGACAAGGAGAAAGGCATGGATTTGGGAACGTCATGATCACTCTTAGAAGTTTCAGTGGAATTTTCAGCAAGAAAATCCTCACTCCTTGAAAATTCCAACATGCCCTGAAGAATTGGTGGGAGCATACTAGCTCTCCCTACAGGCATTACCTAGCCCTGCGAGGCGCCAGTTCAGCTCAGCTCCTAAACTCTGGTTTGGGAGTAGAAACCATGCTTTCAGAGCCCATCAACCTGATTTTAATGGTTCAGCACAGCCCTTTGACTAGGATTTTCATGGATTGTTTTTTTATGCTATTTGGTTATTAATTATAGCTTAGAAATCATTTTATGTTGTGAAGTGCTTTTTATTTATTAAATTTATTGTAGAGATATCAATTTTGAGATAACATTTAGTCAATCAGGCCCAGATTTCCAACAGGCAGATTAGACACTGGTCCATTGTGTCATTCACAATTCAAGGATCCATACGTCTCCAAGAAATGGAACTTTTTTCATAACTCTTTTGACAGATCTAAACAAACAAATGAACCAGTCCTGGTTTATCCTTCTGGGACTGTTCATACCTTGGAAGCAGAGTTATTGACCTGTGTGGGCTCACAGGGTGCACCCCCAGACCCCACTGGGGTTCAGCATGCACACCAGATGAATTTTCTAGAATTCCCAAGATGGAAATCTATTTGCCTCTCTCTCCTGCCTCTCAGTTTTGCATGAGGACCTGTGGGTTTCTGCAATGTCTGGAAGTAAGCAGAAGTGATAATTCTGGAGAGGCACAGTTGGGACTTGGATGCTGAAGGGGACAAGGAGAAAGGCATGGATTTGGGAACGTCATGATCACTCTTAGAAGTTTCAGTGGAATTTTCAGCAAGAAAATCCTCACTCCTTGAAAATTCCAACATGCCCTGAAGAATTGGTGGGAGCATACTAGCTCTCCCTACAGGCATTACCTAGCCCTGCGAGGCGCCAGTTCAGCTCAGCTCCTAAACTCTGGTTTGGGAGTAGAAACCATGCTTTCAGAGCCCATCAACCTGATTTTAATGGTTCAGCACAGCCCTTTGACTAGGATTTTCATGGATTGTTTTTTTATGCTATTTGGTTATTAATTATAGCTTAGAAATCATTTTATGTTGTGAAGTGCTTTTTATTTATTAAAACTGGCATAAATTTTCCTATGACATTTAGGGTCTAACATGCCATGGTTCTCCACTTTTAAAAAAAAGTACCAAATTAAATTCAGCTTGAGCTCCCACTCAGCAGCCTAGGTAAGAAATCCAGGATCCATGAGTTTTGGGGGGACCCTTCCTCCATCCTCTCCCCCAGTTTCAGAGAACCTCGGGGATAACTCAGTTAGTGGAAATGGGGGAGTCCAGGTCTTCACGTCATTGCCATTGCTCCTGGCTCAGGCTCCCTGCTTCATCTGAGGCTGGTCAGCTCCCTGGAAGCCATATCCACACCCTGAGCCCTTTGCTGCTGGGCACTGTACTTCCATCACCCATGTGGACCCCACCCCATGGGACTGACCGGCGTGGGTGGGAGTTGAAGTCATCTGGCTTTTGCCCTTGGTGCGACATTGCCCTTCTCTGCGGTGGCATCTTCCCTGGGAGCAGCCCCCTCCAGTCTCTGACCGTGAAAGCCCCTAACTTCCTTCCACACTGCCAGCCAGACAGTCCTCCCATCCTTGCCCTCTTTCAAGGTTGGAGAAAGGCACACTTTGCTCCAGAAAAGTGATAGCATTGACATAAACACGAGCTACCAGCAAGCTTTCATACCCTCTCACAGACCAAACAGACCAGGCAGACAGCCAGCCAAAAGTCCCTCAAAATATCTGCTCACTGCTATGTTGTTGTTCAGTCTCTAAGTTGTATCCGACTGTTTGTGACCCCAAGGACTCTATCACCCTCCAGGCTCATCTGTCCATGAGATTTCCCAGGCAAGAATACTGAAGTGGGTTGTCATTTCCTTCTCCTGGGGATCTTCCCAACCCAGGGATTGAACCCACATTTCTTCTGTCTCCTGCACTGGAGGCAGATCCTTTACACTGTGCCATCAGGGAAGCCCCATTGCTATCTTCTCAGCATACAAGACCTAAGGATTTTGGCAGAATTACAACTCAAAGATAAGGAGAGGAAAAGGTTTGAGGAAGGATATCTATATGGAATAAATGAGATTTTTTTTTTTAACCTAGCTGTGCAATATTCCAGAAGTTTTCTCAGTGGTTCAGAGGGATGGTATTCTCCAAAAACAACCACATTTATGTCTCTAAGCTGTCACTCACTGAGATAGTGTGGAAAAGGGTCGAAATAATGTCACAAAGTCAGACAAATCATATGGAGTGTTTTGTTTTTAAAATATACTCCCTGCCCCAACTGCTCCTGTCCCCATAATTAATATGTGCCAAATTGTAGAACAATTAAAAAATACAGAAAGTGCTATAAAGTGTAAGAGTTGGGACTTCCTTGATGGTCCGGTGGTTAGGATTGCAGGCTTCCACTGCAGGGGCCACGGGTTCAATCCCTGGCTGAAGAACTAAGATCTACAAGCCACATGGCACAGTCAAAAAGTACAAAATAATGAGTAAGAGTCATATTGCCTGTAATCCCTCACAGGGATCACCTTTGTGAGATTTTAGGCTTTCTTTCCAGTTTTGTTTCTAATGCTGGCTCTGTGTCCTATAATTTCTGTATTGACACAGCCGAGGTCTCCAAGTATATGCAGATTGTGTCTTGTTTTTCTTTCAGTAATTTTGGATTGTCATGTTTCATTCTCAGGAAATATGTCTAACAATAAAGTGAGGATGCCAATATTATGCTTTATACCCAGAACCAGATAAGCAGGCCTCTCTCTTCCTCCAGCCAGTTCACAGTCTCAAAGAGCCCCGTGAACATAAAAGGAGAATAAGAATAAAACAGGAATAAAAATGTCATTACATGGTGGCCTCTATCGGAACTGACTCTCTTAACCATTTTTCTCAATTGTTTCCCTCCTTTCACAGTTTTTTTGTAACTCTCTCATTAATGCCTGGCTCTATTTCTAATTTTTTTCCATAGGAGAAACAGTTTGAAGTCAAAGACCTTGGTCAAAAAACATGAACTTTTTGGTTAGTGTTTGCTCATGACAACACTTTTCTCTGAAAATGATATATTGTCATCTTAAAATATGGAAAATACAAAAAAAGAAACCCATAAAATGAATAACATAAGAATCATAAATATTCCTGTAACCTAGAGAAAAGTACTGTCAGTACTGTGACATCTGTAATCCCATATGATTTTGTGAACATATGTTTCTGCTTCTTTTATTAATATTACTTACTGTTAATTGCATTTTCCCATATTGTTAAATATTATTTGAGAAGGTGATGTTAATGGCCTGATGCGTCTCACACAGCATAGCATACTGAGCTATTTCCCTTTCACTGGCTTTACTTTCATTGGTCAGTTCTTCACTATCTCAAACACTGGGACCATCAACACCCCCAGGTTCCATCTTTGAGCCTCTACTAGCTCAGTCCCTTCTTAGGGATGAGGGCATTGAAATTGGGACATGCACAGAGACCACTTTAGGCTGCTGTTGGCACATTTGTGTCCCCCTAGCAACTTCCAAGAGGTGCCTTTCTGGGTGGATATGGCCCCTCTGAAAGGACCAATTAGAGAAGAGGGTCCCTTCCTAGGGTTGGTACAGCCTTGCCAGACACAAAGTGGAGTGAGCAAGGTGTGGGCTAGGTTTGTGCACCCACTTTCTTGACCACATGCCTTTTTTGCAGTCAACAACCTGGTTAACCTTACACAGCTGTTGTGCTACGTGTGATTTTTAACCCAAAGTAAATGTCAGAGCTGATTGTTAACAAATCCAAATGTAGTCAACTCCAATTCTGCTGCTCCTTCAGCTACTTCAAAACACCTTTCTGATCAGATCAAGAGGCCAACAGTCTGAGGCTCTTGCTATGTGGTATTTGTGACTAGTTGTTCAGCTGTTCAGAGTACATTTTATTTTTGAAAAAGCAGTCACCATTGGATTATCTAAAGATTCCATTCGGGCAGCTGTATGTATTCTCTGTTTTGCTAATGTACCCAAACTTTGTGATACTAAAAAGTCTTAAGTTATGGACTACAATTGAAAAAACAAGTTATTGTGGTCTTTGGGATCCCTGGAGAATGTCCCCTCAACCAATTTAACTGGGCAAATTGTTAAAAACAGTAAGCATCTTGAGCATGACCTTAACACTCATCAGCTGGGAGGGCAACAACTCTAAGCCAGCTCAGGAATCCCTGCTGGTTTTGATGTCCCAGCAGGGTGTCCTGGAATTTCATCCTAACCCAGTCATAGTTTTCCTTTAAAAATTTGGAAAGCAGCTTTCACCCAAAGGCAGATGGAGGATGGGAAAGTGACAGTGAAATGGAAAGGAAAGAGTTCACATGTCTATTATATGTCCTCTAACCAGTCTTTTCTGCTGTGTATTTTGGCACATGGTTTTTAGACATATTTGAGTCGATCTTTGCAAAGCTGAAAGCTGATCCAAAGCCACGCATTCAGAAAGAGATGGAAAAGCAGTTGTAATCTTTTCATCCCTCAATTTTTGAACAGAAACTTTGTTATAATAATTGTTCTGGATTGATGGACTCCCCATTGAAAACTGGGTCCAAAACATAGCTTTGATAGAAAATCCCTCAGATGATAACACAGAACCTAAACCACACCAAAAGGGGACGACCGAGGATGAGATGGCTGGATGGCATCACTGACTCGATGGATGTGAGTCTGAGTGAACTCCGAGAGATGGTGATGAACAGGGAGGCCTGGCGTGCTGCGATTCATGGGGTCGCAAAGAGTCAGACACGACTGAGCGACTGAACTGAACTGAACTGAAACCACACCGAGCAGCCAGAAAAAGAAGCCTTCCTTCAGGTCTGGTGTGGCATCCAGTGGACTTCCTCTGCACTGTTTTCCAGCTTTCTATCTTGAAATAATCTGGGACTTGAAACTTTCAAGAGTACAAATAATGTCTGTATATCTTCACCCATATTCTCCAAACAGCATTTTAACCCAGTTCCTTTATTGTCCTGGTTCTCTCTTTAGTGTGTGCTTTCTAAAAATAAGAGGGTTCTCATAGGTAACCATGGCATGATGTCCAAATCAGGAAATTAGTATTAATGCAATATTGATATCTAATCTGTAGCCCTTATCCTATTCTTTCCTGCTAGATTTGACCTCATCCACATGGGGACCAGTTGACCGCTGGAGCCCCTAAGGTGACATCATAAGAAGGACACATTATCAGACACAGTATTGCCCCTGTCACCTTCCTGCCAAAAGCAAAAACTGCATCTAGTCTCGAGGAAACAGTGAATAAACCCAGAGTGAGGAGTGCACCAGAGCAGGACAGGACAGTCGTGTTCAAAAGCTCCAAGTCACCACGTTACAACAAGCCGGTTATGACCTCAACAGAGAATGAAGGGGAAATTGTTCCAAACGTGCAACCTGGCAGTTCCATGAGTTTGAATTGTTTGTGAAGAGGAAGACTGGCTAAATGCCTTGACAACTGGATGGGGTCTCGGGAAAGGAAATCCTTACTCTTTCTTAAGAAACACAAAGGGCACTTTCATAAACACATTTCATAAACACATCCACATAAACACATCCTACAGTGCAGACAGCTTTGATGGGCATTGCAACCTGTCAGATGTAAACTATTAACCTGTAGGTGAAGGGCTGACCAAAGCCCTGCAGCCCGAGCACCTGGTCGTGAGTCTCTGTGTGGCCCCCAGAGCCTGCAGGACTCTGCGCCCTTGGACTTCTGGCTCCAGAATCACAGCAGAGCATCCCAGGGACTGCCCAGCACAGAGCAGTTTCCTTCTGCTTTTCCACATCACAGAGCACTGAGAACCATCACATTTGTATAGCATAGCAACCAGGAGATTTAGGGGCACTTATAGAGTATTTGGTGAGATTTTCATTATGTGTTCTTTATGTTATATAATTATGATAAGAAAGGTAAAATATGAGTCTTTTAGAAAACTTTTAAACACAGAATTTGTATAAATCTTCTACATAAAATATTTTACAGTTTTCCCCCATCTCTCCCCACCCCCAACCTCACATTTTAATGAGAAACTTGAACTTGGCCCTATAATCTAAATTTAACTTCTTCAGGTTTTATGCTTGGTGTGGCTTTATGAAATTCCCCATCAGTCACAGATTCAGGTTTCTTGGGTCTGAAGCTTATATAATATGAGAGGAAGGGAGAACAGAAAATTGCAAATATAAAACAAGGTACAAAATTTGCATTTATTTAGAATGAGAAAAAAGTCATAGTATATTACTGGAGACTTGGAGATATAAGGCCTTTTGTTTTACAATCTGTTTAGATCATTATCAGAACCATGTACATAGAAAAAGTTATGTTTGAAGCCTGGTTCTCCCAGCCTCTCTGTGACCACCACTGACTCTGCCAGGACTGATAGGTCTGGAAAGTCAGACATTTTGGTCCTTACTGAGGTTACCTTCTCAATAACTCCACTTTCTTATAGTCATTGTGAATCAGAAAGTGTGTTCACTCAAGTAGATTATAAAAAATAGCCATTGTACATCATTCAAAAATGTACAACAGTTGAACTAGTAAAGACTCCAAAGTTTCTGCTTTTCCTTAATGGAAAAATAAGCTATTACAATTTCGTATGATAGTAAGCAAGAATACTGGAGTGGTTTGCCATGTCCTTCTCCAGGGGATCTTCCAGACCCAGGGACCAAACCTGAGTCTCTGCATTTCCTGCATTGCAGGTGGATACTTTACCGCTGAGCCACCAGGGAATCTCATGATAATAAGCCCAGATTTCTTATTCATTCGATTTCTATGTGTCAAACCTGGATTTTAAAAGTGTGATAGAGCTTTATTCTGCAGGATGCACAAGCCCAGTGACAGCAGGCATGTTGTACATGTAGTATAGATGAAAACGGCACTTGAGCCACAAAGATGTCAGTTTCTGATAGTCCAGAAGACAGGCTTTGGGATTGTGGCCTAGATTGACCCTAGACAGGCATCCCCCAGGCCCTGGGGGCCCCCAGACCACAGCCTCTCCCTCGTTTGCCCCGTCTCTCTCTTCTGGGCACAGCCTTGCCCCCAGGAGTGGATGGCAGAGTGAGAGCATGGACTTGAGTCCCACAAGGATGCCACTCGTCATGCAGGGACCACAGGGCAAGCCTGCTTCCCTTCGGCTGCTGTCGCAACAGCTCAATCCAGGCTGCCTTGGGTCAAATCCAACCATAGCTCCAGCCGAGGGGGTAGAAATACAGTGGATTCCATCACACACAGGGTAGGGAATAGTAGACGTCTGCTATAGTAGACGAGGTGCTTTGTAATGGCAGAAGGTTAGATCAAAACAATGTACAGGTTAATCACTTAATCACTTCAGAAGTGATTAAGTAGGGTCTTCCCTGGCAGTCCAGTGATTAAGACTCTGAGCTTCTAACAGGGGAATTGAATTCAACCCCTGGTCTGGGAATGCAGACCCCTCATGCCATGGGCCATGACCCAACATCTATAAATAAATAAAGACTGTCTTATGAACTACTGAATTTAAAAGTGAAAGAGAAAGTGTTAGTCAATCAGTTGTGTACGACTCTTTGCGACCCCATGGACTATAACCCGCCAGGCTCCTCTATCCATGGAACTCTCCAGGCAAGAATACTGGAGTGGGTTGCCATTTCCTCCTGCAGGGGATTTTCCCGACCCAGGGACTGAACCCCTGCCTCCTTCATCTCCTGCATCGCAGGTAGATTCTTTACCTACTGAGACACCTGGGACCCCACAGAATTTTAAAAAAGCGTATATAATAAAATAAAATGATCAAGTCATCTCACTCATTTTTGACATAGAAATTCTAAGTAGAAATGCCTTTTGATGTAGACAGAACAGCAGAGGAACCACAGCAGAGTGAAAGAAGTAAGCAGCTTTACAACAGACTGCCAAACTGTCAGTGAAACAGGCTTTTCCCAGCAGTTTCCCTGCTTCCATCACAGGATGGTGTAAAAGCCTCTGTGACTCAGAGTGAACGTCTGGGAGCTTGGGCACATGTGGTCATTATGGCTGTTGCATCGTTTACAAAACCAGCTTCACATGAATTCCTACCTCCCAGTTGTTGAACATCAGATCAAATGTGAGCAGTTCCTTGTTGATGGCTGGGGAAGGTTTGTGCTTATCTTTCTTTTTAGATGATGGTAGACATGTCTGGAGAAGGCAATGGCACCCCACTCCAGTATTCTTGCCTGGAGAATCCCAGGGACGGGGGAGCCTGGTGGGCTGCCATCTATGGGGTTGCACAGAGTCGGACATGACTGAAGTGACTTAGCAGCAACAGCAGCAGCAATGTCTAGATATATATGGAATTTCAACTTCACCTATAAAAGGCCATTGGTAAATGCCACACATTTTTATCATTACAACTCAGTTAATTCCAGAAATAAACATGTAAGACAACTTCATCCCCAGAGGCATAGAGGGAATAAGCTCTCTCCCACCTTTCCATTAAATGGTAAAGAACTCGCCCGCAATGCACAGGACCTGGGTTTGATCCCTCGGTCGGGAAGATCCCCTGGAGAAGGAAATGGCCACCCACTCCAGCATTCTTGCCTAGAAAAACTCACGGGTAGAGGAGCTTGGCAGGCTACAGTCCACGGGGTCGCAAAGAGTTGGACACAGACTGAGCAACTTACACTTTCACTTTACTTTCACTTTCATCTTTCCATTGGCAAGGTCGTTCTCACCCGTGTTTACCTGGATCAAAAACAGATGGAAAGGGAAACAGCACACACTGTCGCATGCTGGCAGCCTTCAGCAACACATAAGGCTGAGAACATCTTTGTAGGGAGGAGGGTTGAGTTCTTTGCAGATTTGTGGCACACATATATTAATACATTATTTTGCTTTATTTACATACACAAATATTTGATTTGTACTTAGAACTAACTGAGGGAGCCCCTTTTCGTTTTTTTAAACTTTCCTGGGTCTCCATCCGGCTCCAGCCCTGCAGGCCCCTCACTATCCCCCCAAGCCACAAGCCAAGACGGCTCCCCAATTTGCTCTTCCCAAGGGGGTGGCTCTGAGCCTGCTTTCACGTCTCCCCACGTCAGCCGGGATTTATACCCCTTTCCTGCAGGGTTTCCTGCTCCACGCTGCTGCAGAGCGTTCTCTCTATAACTTGCCACAGTTTAATTGCCAAACTTCACATTTAAAATATTATGGATCCAAGAAGAGGAAAATAAATAATTTCCAATAATGGGCAACTGAGACCCCGCAGCCGGGCCCGCCTGTGATGCAAATTGGTGGAAGCCGGCTGCAATCTTTCCAGTGGGCCCTTTAGAGTGTGTGGTTTTCTTACAGAAAGTCTTTCTTCACTCTGCTTCTCGGGGTGAAAAAGACTTTTGGGGAGATACTTGGTTAGAATCTTGAGGCTGTTAATCTCTAGTACCCTCCCATGGCATCCCCTTGGCTAAAGGTGCTGTGAAGGTTCAGGCAAGCCCCATTCTCATGAATCCTTTGTTCACACAGGCTTGGCAATCACCATCTAGACTGAAATCATAAACACAGTTTTCCTCCTGCCCTTCAAAGTTTCTAAACTCTACCAGTAATTCAGCCAGATTGCCCGTTAGAATAAACCAAACACGAATGGAAAAGAAACAGCATGAAAAACAGAAATTTTAAAAAAATGATTGGAGTAAAAAACATATTTTATTGACCCACACTTCTACCAAGACAGAGATTAAAAAGAAAAACAGGCTTATTGTGAATCCAATATAAATTCTATCTGGATACATTAGGTCATTTCCTTCAAGTTCTTAGAAGCTGTTGATATGCATTTGTTTGATGTCTCTGATCTGATTTTTGACATGAGG
Organism: Cephalophus harveyi; assembly: GCA_006410635.1. Taxonomy (NCBI): domain Eukaryota; kingdom Metazoa; phylum Chordata; class Mammalia; order Artiodactyla; family Bovidae; genus Cephalophus; species Cephalophus harveyi. Next base: position 272,832 of record SJYT01051287.1, on the reverse strand, counting down.
ATGTGTGTGCATTTTTAGAACTGGAAAAAATAGTATACTAATTTTAAAGTAAACAGAATGAAATGACTTCTCCCCATTTAGTAATATTTTTTTTGCACTAGCTTTCCTGAAACTATTTCCATCTGCAACTTTATCTTTAGAAGTTTTAATAATTTTTTTAATTTTGCCACTTGACTTTGATGAGTGCTGTTGGCAATGGATTCAGATGGCAGGGCCCTGGTTTAATCAATTGCAAGCAGCTTCCATAACCTTTGGTTTGAGAAGTAAATGGGAGGAGAGCAGAAACTCAGTGGCACTTTCTCTTCTCTTTCAAACATATGTTCTTATTTAATAAATTCCCTCTCAAATAAAATAAGCCCGTAGTTATTGGTGGTCAGTTTCACATAATAGGAGCTACTACAGTTTCCCATTAAAGAAAAATACAAGGCTGCAATAAAACAAACCGTGAGTCACTTTATTGGGTATGAAGTAATAAACCAGTGGTTATAATGATAACTCCTGTGATGTGCCTTACAGGAAAAAGACCTTGATTGCTGTGTTTGGTTTGGGGTAGGACTTCTTAGCTTAGTCGTACAGAAAACCAGTATGCAGTCAAATTCCACTTCTCTACTCTGTGTTCTTATAGAAACTAGAAGGTTTTACTCTCAGCGATGATCATGGCCATAATTGAGTGCATAATGTGGTGTTTAATATCTCAGTCTTCTATAAAACTCTACCTAAGGGCAAGAGCTGTTCAGTTTGGGCAGCTGAATTACTGTAGGCATGCATGGTAATTAGTATCCATTATAGAAGCAAGGCAAAAAGAATGGAAAGAAAGCAGAGGAGAGCAGGAAGAAAAAAAGAGAGAGAGAGAAGGAATAAAGGAAAAAATAAAGAGAAAACGGTAACTGGGGAAAAACAAAAGAAAAGAAAGACAGAGACCAAGAAAGAAACACAAAGAAAAAAAAAACAGAAAAAAGAAAGTAGAAAAGAGAAAGACAAAGGAGCAAATGAAAGAAGGCTCTGAATTATTGGGAACCTACCATCTTAAGATTCTGCCAAGCTCCTTAAGTCGACTTTTCAGAATACCTGTATCAAATAGGTATTTCTAACTTCAGTTTTCTTTTTAAGGCAAGCAAACCACAGCACTACTAGTAAAGCATTTCCAAAGCTTATTTCCAAAATGCCCTGTGTTGCACCTTACCGCCAGCCTGAAACACACTATTCTTCCCCAGCCCTTCAACATGCAGAGGCAGTAAAGAAAGCAAAGGTATTTCAAGCAGAAAGAGTTGCTGAGTGCTGGGTGTCGGGCCGCGCCCCGTCTCTGCAGGTTCGGCTGGCTGGGAACCCACGGGGTGACATGGCTCGCGGATCAGAGATAAAGACAGAACATCATTACCCCTGGCAGGAATCATATTTTGTCACCGACCTGAGAACTCTTGTTGGACGCGGGTTCCAGTCCCCTGGAAATGATACTGCCCGGCCGGGGAATTTCTCTTAAAGACGCAATAATTCACGGCTGGATATTAACCAGATCTGTGACATACGGGGCTGCCACATCTTCTCATTTCACTGGCTCTAACCCTGCCGAACGTTTCTAATACAGCAGGGGTGTTGGGTGAAATACGACTTTCTGATTGAATGAATGCCTGCGGGCCTCCGTGATAAACACCAGCCCAAGCGCACTGCGGCTTCTAAGCGGAGGACAAGTGCCAGATCCTCTAGATGAGTTAGCAGCAACCCCTTCCCCACAGCTCCCCCTCCTAACCAAATTATCTCCGTTTATTTTTCATCACATCTGACTGTGACCAATAATTTGTGTACGGCAAACATCAGTGTTTCTTGCCTGCCCTGCACGGTGCTGATTTTTCTCTGTCTCTTCGCGTTCAGACGCTAGCTAAATCTGACTTGAAGGCAGTTTAATAGAAGGCGAGTTTCAAAGAAACATTTGCTGTGTGGCGGGATTGATATAAACCGAAGCATGGGATAGTTAAAGTCCATCCACCTTATCGCTGTAACTTCCCCCACCTTTTTATTACCTTTGTTGGGTTCCTATGGCAAACATATTTCATTTTCTCCTGGTGTATTTTTCCAGCACTAAAGCTCTGCTTTTTTTAGGTCTACCTAGAAAATTTTCAGTTACATCATTTGCAAAACTATGTTGATGTTAACATTGAAAAACCTCTTTGCTTGCGATTGTATATTTTATTTGGCTAAAAATGGCTCATGTCTAATACATTACATGTCCTTTGGTGATACTCTTTAAGCGAGAAATTCCAAAACTCACAAATACCGAATAGCCAAAAGTTCCAAAGCGGTGCATGAACGCTAAACATGCAATATATCTCCTCCTTTTCCAAACAGAAAGAGATTTCTCTCTGATTTGTTTGATAAATTTGACCCAAGATTTCCATTTGCAGTTATTGGAGTTCCTACTGTTTTTCTGCGTGTTGGTGGGCCGAGGCCTAATCACCCCGAAGCCCCATGGAGACCATAAATTACAGCGATGAGGCGAAGCTTTGTGCTTCTCGGGCTGCAGGAGAAGGCCATTTTGCTGCAGCCTATTTTGACAGGCATGAATTTAATTCATTGTTTTATGACAGACGGGAAAAGTGTACATGCTCATAGTACTGATTTATGGTCATTTGGGTCTGGAGGATTCTATAATTTGCAACTAATGTGAAAACAGATGGATAGGCAGACACCAAAGGTTAGGCTGACCCCTGGGTTCTCTCCCCTGGTTACAAATGGCGTCCATATGCGTCCAATCTCTCTGGGTGAGGTCTACGCCGGTCGGCCAGACTCCATAGAGCGTGCTGCACCGTTCTTTCCTTTCCTGAGTAAGTCGGCAAAAGTGAAATTTGGAGAACATTTCTAACCTTGGTTTTCCAAGAGTCATTCTGTGCCTTCTGCACGTGTGGGATTCTTCTCTTTCTTTTCTTTCTTTTTACATGAGGAAGGACTTTTCTAAGGTTTGTGGACTATTGTCCTTATTAGCCCAACATGCAATAGCATGTAGAGGCGTCGTTGAATGTTTTCCTTTCAATTGACAAATTTGTTTTAAGAGAATGATTGATTGAAAATCATCGGTTGGGGACTTTCAAAGGAAATGCTTCAAGTTGGGGACGAGCAAGCATTTTTGTGAGAAACGTATTTTACATAAACAAATTTCTACCTTACAAATCACTTTGCATTTTTAGAAAATAAATGGGTTATTGAGTAAAATTACTCCATTGATACTAAAAGTTTTTAATATATTTTTGGCTATTAAATGACTTCACCAAAGAGGTAACAACAGTGATCACGTCTCTTTTTGAAGAAAGAAAGACATTTTAGACCTATAGTAACAAGGTAAATCCACTGTGAATTTTAGCTGAACTGGTACTTGCCATCTGTTAACAAATACAATGTTAGCAAATTATATATGTAATTTGTTATTGATTTTCTTGTGCAGTTATTATAACATTATTATCTTCATTTTATAATTTCAGCTTTAATTTCAATATTAAATTAAAGAAATCATTCATTGTAGTTCAGAAGATAAAGTTGTGTTTAATTCCACTTCCTTTTGTAAAGTGGAAACACAGATTGCTGATCCCTAAATAAGACTACAAAATCCAGATATAATTAAAGACTGTTTTAGTCTTGACCAAATTAGTATTTTGACAATAAAAGTCAAAATATATAGTGTTGCACAGTGTTAAAATATTCCTATATTTTTTAAATTCCATTTTAAAATTACATGTGAACCAGTCTAACAGCTACACCGGAGGCTTAACCAACACAACGTGATTCGTGCTGGTCCAATCAGCAGGGTATTTGCAGCTTCACATGGTGCTATGAAGACAGCTGTATTTAACCTCATTCGACATTTCAACCTTTGTACACTTACCCCAGGAAGGGAAAATTTTAAGTGACTGAAAACTAATTTTAATTGGCATCTAAAAAAAAAAAAATAAACACACCAGGTGAGTATTTTCTTAAGGCCGTGGTCTACTTCACCATGGGGCTTCCCTGGTGGCTCAGATGGTGAAGAATCTGCCTGCAATGCAGGAGACCAGGGTTCAATCCCTACGTTGGGAAGATTCCCTGGAGAAAGGAACAGCTACCCACTCTAGTGTTTTTGCCTGGAGAATTCCATGGACAGAGGAGCCTAGTGGGCTACAGTCCATGGGGTCACACAGAGTTGTACACGACTAAGGATATAACACTACTTGGCCATAAGTTCCTTTTTAACTATGGAAAGAAACCCATGTGTGTGGATTTTTTTCCACACTTTACTTCCTGAAGCTGTAGGCTGGAGATGCCATTTTCATTTTTTTTTAATTAATTAATTAATTAATTTGTCTGCACGAGTTCTTACTTGCAGCATGTAGGAAATTTGATCTTCGTTGCAGAACGCAGACTCTTAGTTGTGGCATGTGGAATCTAGTTCCCTGACCAAGGATCACCTAGGCCTACTCTCCTGGGAGCCACGGGAGCGCCAGGGAAGTCCTGCCATTTTCATTTTGGGCAGAAGCTACCACCGTCTCTTTGCTGAGTCATGTAGGGGTGGCTTTCTCAGAAGATACCAACAAGAGTCACACATGAAAGTCTGTGAAATGACAAAGGGCAACATCTGATCTTACCGACTTGGCCCAAATTTTAATTTTTGTCCAGGGTTCAGACTCTTGACATAAGAACAAACTTATTCACAGGATCACATGACATCAAAACAGGTATTAATACTAGGCACTTCCTTTGATCATGTACTTTTTGGAGTGGTTATGGTGAGTTTTATTCAGGTCAATTGCCTGGAAAGGGCCATATCTGGACCCCTGAGCCCTGGGAAAGGAAAGGAGGCAGTGACCGGTTGCCCCATGGAGGCCAGCCCTGCTGTCAGCCTTCATACCCACACCTGTCTCCATCTGCTCCTCACTTTCTTTCGTCTTCCAGAACTCTGCCTCCTACCCAACATCTTCATGCCCTCAGCAGTGTCTGGGGCTGGGACTGGATGGTGGGCAAGAGCTCAGGACTCTGCCTTTGCATGAACTCTCCTGGCTTTCCCAGAGTTCCCTGTGCATCTCTGTCCCAAGCACCCCACTTTCAAGAGGTTGGTAGCTCAAGACCCTTCTATTTTGCTGGGAACCTAACTTGATTATATTAACTTTTAAAATTCCTTTACTGAAAGAGAAAAACAAACACTGTATATTAATGTATATATGAGGCATCTGAAAAAATTGGTATGGATGATCTTATTTACAAAGCAGAAACAGAGATACAGAGGCAGAGAACAAACATGGATACCAAGGGGGAAAGAGGGGTGGTGAGATGATTGGGATTGACTTATATACACTACCGATACTATGTAGTAAATAGATAACTAATGAGAACCTACTTATAGCACAGGGAACTTTACTCAGTGCTTTATGTTGACCTAAATAGAAAGGAAATTCAAAAAGGAGGGGATATATGTATAGGTATAGCTGATCAACTTTACTGGACAGTAGAAACTAACACAACATTATAAAGCAACTATTATTACTATTATTAATATTCCAAAAAATTTATTATTATTCCAAAAAAATTTTTTTTTAATTCCATGACCTACTTCGGTGTCTGGAACATAGGAGCTGTTCAATAAAAATTAGTGGAAAGTTCAATATGTTGAAAGGAATATGCTCCTTAAGTCAACTGTGTAATGATAGACATCAGTCAGGATGCTGTAGATCATGGAATAAATTGATGGTATATCTATAACATATACATAGTTATAAAAGGATTTCAGAGAAGTAAGAACTATAGGTGAGGAGACCAATTCTATGCATTAAATTAAAACATTTTAACCATCACTGGCATTTTTTGATGGCTCAGATAACAGATACATACACCCCTTTGGGTAGCCTTGCTGACAATTCACACAAAATAAAAGCCAATTTCTCGGCTTTGTCCTCTGCTCACTTTCTGGCTCTGAAGGTGCCAAGGTTCACAATTTCTAAATCTCTCATACTTTCTTCTTTCTATTTATAAAAACGTATATGGTATATGTGGGCAAACCATTCTATCTTGGTTTGTATGTTTTTATTTTTAACTAAATGAGTAGCTAACACACTTGCAACGTGCCTGAGATTTTTGTAAGCACTGAACAGTGAGAGACTATTTTCTTGGGCTCCAAAATCACTGCAGATGGTGACTGCAGCCATGAAATTAAAAGGTGCTTGCTCCTTGGAAGAAAAGTTATGACCAACCTAGACAGCATATTGAAAAGCACAGACATTACTTTGCCGACAAATGTCTGTCTAGTCATAACTATGGCTTTTCCAGTTGTCATGTATGGGTGTGAATGTTCGACCGTAAAGAAAGCTGAGCGCTGAAGAATTGATACTTTTGAACTGTGGTGCTGGAGAAGACTCTTGAGAGTCCCTTGGACTGCAAGGAGATCCAACTAGTCTATCCTAAAGGAAATCAGTCATGAATATTCATTGGAAGGACTGATGCTAAAGCTGAAACTCCAATAGTTTGGCCACCTGATACGAAGAACTGACTCACTGGAAAAGACCCTGATGCTGGGAAATTTTGAAGGGAGAAGGAGAAGGGGACAACAGAGGATGAGATGGTCGAGTGGCATCACCGACTCGATGGACATGAGTTTGAGCAGTCTCCAGGAGTTGGTGATGGACAGGGAAGCCTGGCGTGCTGCAGTCCATGGAGTCGCAAAGAGCTGGGCACGACTGAGCAACTGAACTGCCTGACTGTTTCATTCATCTGATAATCAGAGCAGCCTTAGGCGATAGGCACTGTCATGGCACCAGTCCTAGAAACATTAAGACCAAGACCAGGGAGGCTAAAGAATGTGCCCAAAGCAGTAACTGATGCTCAGAGGACAGGAGTGCAAGCAATCTGGGTCCAGAGCCCACACTCTCACCTCTGTGCTCTGACACATTGAAAAGGAGAACAAACCTGATAGATCACTTTGTAACTTTTTTTTTTCCATTTCATGATATGTCTTGGATATTTTTCCATTTCCTTACATAGAGATATAACTCATTTTTAAAATTACAAGCTAATATTCCATAGCATCAATGAATGCTAATTTACTTTGTCATTCAACATCCATGGATGTTTAGGTTGATTTCAGTCTTTTATTATGATAAACTTACAACAAATATTCTTGTATACTTTTTTGTGTGTAATGTGGTAGCATCTCTAATTGACATACCTAAAAGCAACATGTTAGGCTGGGGGAAGGTATATGACATTTTAATAAATGCTGCTAAATTTCCATCCAGGAAGACTTCACCAGCATTTCCAGCAACCAACATTATTTGTTATCTTTTTTTTTTTTTTTTGAAAAGAGTAGGAAAGATCCCAAAGCAATAGTTGATAGTTTTAATTTGCATTGTGCTAATTATATCAGGATTCATTTTTCCCATTTATCTATTGATTTGTAGAGATTCTAGATATATTCTGGACACTAATTCTATACATGTAACATATATTAACACATTTTCTCATTCTGTTATTCTGTTTCTTATTCTGTTATCTGTTTCTCACTAACAGATATCTGTTAATCTTTGTGACTTTTATTATTCCACTGTTTTAATTTTATTTATTTATTTTGGCCATACTGTGAGGCACACAGAATCTTAGTTCCCCAGGAACTGAACCCCGCCTCCTGCAGTGGAAGCATGGGGTTCTAACCACTGGACCACACGGAAGTCCCCACAGTGTTTTAAAGGTTTATGAGAAGAGATCTTTTCTGTGTTTTTTATACTGCTTAAGGAATTCTTTCTTACTGGTTTTAATTGGACATTTTATAATAACACAATTGCATTGAGATTTATTTATTTACTTGCTTATTTATATGCAGGTGTTATTCAGGAATTTATTAATGTTTATAGTGAAGGTATACTATGCTTTATGCTATTCAATTTCCCAATCCTATTTATTGAATAATTCTTTTGCTCTTCACTGATTTGGAATACTATTTTAACATTCATTTAATAAACATTACTTCTATTCTGATAATTGTAGTAAAATTAGCAAATAAAAAGTACAGAGGAGACAAAAATTATCATAGTATATTAAACTATTATGTAGTTTTTCGATGATTTCTCCCCAACCTGGTTATTACTTTTTTTAATATAAATTTATTTATTTTAATTGGAGGTTAATTACTTTACAATATTGTATTGGTTTTGCCATACATCAACATGAATCCACCACAGGTATACACATGTTCCCCATCCTGAACACCCCTCCCTCCTCAGATGTGTATAAGAGACAGGATTTATGGTCATTTGGGTCTGGAGGATTCTATAATTTGCAACTAATGTGAAAACAGATGGATAGGCAGACACCAAAGGTTAGGCTGACCCCTGGGTTCTCTCCCCTGGTTACAAATGGCGTCCATATGCGTCCAATCTCTCTGGGTGAGGTCTACGCCGGTCGGCCAGACTCCATAGAGCGTGCTGCACCGTTCTTTCCTTTCCTGAGTAAGTCGGCAAAAGTGAAATTTGGAGAACATTTCTAACCTTGGTTTTCCAAGAGTCATTCTGTGCCTTCTGCACGTGTGGGATTCTTCTCTTTCTTTTCTTTCTTTTTA
>SJYT01051287.1:123359-253227 GCA_006410635.1 Cephalophus harveyi | reverse complement strand
TGAAAGTGAAAGAGGAGAGTGAAAAAGTTGGCTTAAAGCTCAACATTCAGAAAACGAAGATCATGGCATCTGGTCCCATCACTTCATGGGAAATAGATGGGGAAACAGTGGAAACAGTGTCAGACTTTATTTTTGGGGGCTCCAAAATCACTGCAGATGGTGATAGTAGCTATGAAATTAAAAGACACTTGCTCCTTGGAAGGAAAGTTATGACCAACCTAGGTAGCATATTCAAAATCAGAGACATTACTTTGCCAGCAAAGGTCTGTCTAGTCAACGCTATGGTTTTTCTAGTGGTCATATATGGATGTGAGAGTTGGACTGTGAAGAAAGCTTAGCACTGAAGAATTGATGCTTTTGAACTGGTGTTGGAGAAGACTCTCAAGGGTCCCTTGGACTGCAAGGGAGATCCAACCAGTCCATTCTAAAGGAGATCAGTCCCGGGTGTTCTTTGGAAGGACTGATGCTAAAGCTGAAACTCCAATGCTTTGGCCACCTCATGCGAAGAGTTGACTCACTGGAAAAGACTCTGAAGCTGGGAGGGATTGGGGGCAGGAGGAGAAGGGGCCGACAGAGGATGAGATAGCTGGATGGCATCAATGACATGATGGACATGAGTTTGAGTGAACTCAGAGTTGGTGATGGACAGGGAGGCCTGGTGTGCTGCAATTCATGGGGTTGCAAAGAATCAGACAGGACTGAGTTACTGAACTGTGCTCCATGTGATCAGTTTGATTAGTTTTCTGTGATTGTGGTTTTCATTCTGTCTGATAAGGATAAAAAGCTTATGGAAGCTCCCTGATGGGAGAGACTGACTATGGGGGAAGCTGGGTCTTGTTTTGATGGGTGGGGCCATGCTCAGTAAATCTTTAATCCAATCTTCTATTGATGGGCTGGGCTCTGTTCCCCCCCTGTTGTTTGGCCTGAAACCAAACAATGGTGGAGGTAATGAAGATAATGGCAACCTCCTTTTAAAAGTCCCATGCATACACCTGCTGCACTCAGTGTCCCCGACCCTGCAGCAGGCCACCACCAACCCACACCTCTGCTGGAGACTCATGGACACTCACAGGCAAGTCTGGATCAGTCTCTTGTGGGGTCACTTCTCCTTTCTCCTGAGATCTGGTGCACACAAGGTTTTGCTTGTGCCCTTCAAAAGTCTATTTCCCCATGCTTGTGTAAGTTCTGTAATCAAATCCCACTTGCCTCCAAAGTAAAGTTGCCTGGGGGTTCTCAGTCCCTTTTGCCAGATCCCCAGGTTGGGAAATCTCTTGTGGGTCCTAGAACTTTCTTAACAGTGTGAGAATTTCCTTGGTATAATTGTTCGGCAGTTTGTGGGTCATCTACTTGGCAGCTCTATGGTGGGGTTAATGGCAACCTCCTAATGGTCATCACCAAATAGTCAATACTGAAGTCAGATGGATGATATTCTTTGTAGCCAAAGATGGAGAAGCTCTATACAATCAGCAAAAACAAGACCAGGAGCTGACTGTGGCTCAGGTCATGAACACCTAATTGCCAAATTCAGACTTAAAGAAAGTAGGGAAAGCCACTAGACCATTCAGGTATGACCTAAATCAAATCCCTTACAATTATACAGTGCAAGTGACAAATAGATTCAAGGGATTAGATCTGATAGACAGAGTGCCTGAAGAACTATAGACAGAGGTTTGTGACATTGTACAGGAAGCAGTGATCAAAACCACCCCCAAGAAAAAGAAATGCAAAAAGGCAAAATGATTTTCTGAGGAGGTCTTACAAATAGCTGAGATAGGAAGAGAAGCTTAAAGGCAAAAGAGAAAAGGAAAGATATACCCATTTGAATGCAAAGCTCCAAAGAATAGCAAGGAGAGATAAGAAAGTCTTCCTTGGTGATTAATGCAAAGAAATAGAGGGAAACAATAGAATGGGAAAGACTAGAGATCTCTTCAAGAAAATTACAGATACCAAGAGAATATTTCATGCAAAGATGGGCCCAATAAAGGACAGAAATGGTATGGACCTAACAGAAGCAGAAGATATTAAGAAGAGGTAACAAGAATACACAGAAGAACTATACAAAAAAGATCTCCATGACCCAGATAACCACCATGGTGTGATCACTCATCTAGAGTCAGACATCCTGGAATGTGAAGTCAAGTGGCCCTTAGAAAGCATCAAAGGAACAAAGCTAGTGGAGTTGATGGAATTCCAGTTGAGCTATTTCAAATCCTAAAAGATGATGTTGAGAAAGTGCTGCACTCAATATGCCAACGAATTTGGAAAACTCAGCAGTGGCCACAGGACTGGAAAAGGTCAATTTTCATTCCAATCCCAAAGAAAGGCAATGCCAAAGAATGTTCAAACTATCACACAATTGCACTCATCTCACACGGTAGCAAAGTAGCACTCAAAATTCTCCAAGCCAGGCTTCATCAGTATGTGAACCATGAACTTCCAGATGTTCAAGCTGGTTTTAGAAAAGGCAGAGGAACCAGAGATCAAATTGCCAACATCTGTGGGATCATAGAAAAAGCAAGATAATTCCAGAAAAACGTCTACATCTGCTTTATTGATTATACCAAAGCCTTTGACTGTATGGATCACCACAAAGGGTGGAAAATTCTTAAAAACATGGGAATACCAGAACACCTGACCTGCCTCTTGAGAAATCTGTATACAGGTCAGGAAGCAACAGTTAGAACTGGACATGGAACAACGGACTGGTTCCAAATTGGGAAAGGAGTACGTCAAGGCTGTATATTGTCACCCTGCTTATTTAACTTATGCCAGGCTGGATGAAAGACAAGCTGGAATCAAGATTGCCAGGAGAAATATCAATAACCTCAGATAAGCAGATGATACAACCCCTATGGCAGAAAGTGAAGAGGACCTAAAGAGCTTCTTGGTGAAAATGAAAGAGGAGAGTGAGAACGTTGGTTTCAAACTCAAATTAAAAAAAACTAAGATCATGGCATCCAGTCTCATCACTTCATGGCAAATAGATGGGGAAGCAATGGAAACAGTGAGAGACTTTATTTTCTTGGGCTCCAAAATCACTGCAGTGGTGACTGCAGCCATGGAATTAAAAGTTGCCTGCTCCTTTGAAGAAAAGCTATAACCAATCTAGACACCATATTAAAAAGCAGAGATATTACTTTGCTGGCAAAGGTCCATCTAGTCAAAACCATGGTTTTTCCAGTAGTCATGTATGCATGTGAGATTTGGACTATAAAGAAAGCTGAGTGTGGAAGAATTGATGCTTTTGAACTGTGGTGTTGGAGAAGACTCTTGAGAGTCCCTTGGACTGCAAGGAGATCCAACCAGTCCATTCTGAAGGAGATCAGCCCTGGGATTTCTTTGGAAGGAATGATGCTAAAGCTGAAACTCCAGTACTTTGGCCACCTCATGAGAAGAGTTGACTTATTGGAAAAGACTCTGATGCTGGGAGGGATTGGGGGCAGGAGGAGAAGGGGACAACCGAGGATGGGATGGCTGGATGGCATTACAGACTCTATGGACGTGAGTCTGAGTGAGCTCCGAGAGTTGGTGATGAACAAGGAGGCCTGGTGTGCTGCGATTCATGGGGTCGGAAGAAACATTACTTATCATGGAATACAATATTCTTCAAAAATTGGTACTGAACACTTACTTATCTGCTTTGGAAACAGAAAAAAAAAACAATCTCACATTACAAGACTTACTAAAGTAAATTCTACTTGGATTAAGGAACTGAATGGAAAAAGTAAAAATTATTATTTTTTTTACAATATGGAAAAATATGTGTAAGTCCAGATGTCCTAATGTTGGAGAGGGGCTTTCTATTAATATATATGAAAGAAAACAAAAGGGAAATGAAATAGAAAGATTTCACTACCTAAAATGTCAAAAATATTGGAACTAAATCAGAACATCTTAAATTGGTTAAAATTGCCATGAAATGTCTATACTAGTATAAAAAGAGCTCATAATATTTTGTGAAGGGAGCTTAGAATGTATCTTGAGCTGATAAAAAGATCCTGTTCTATAGTTTCCTAATTCTAATTCAAAGACTTTATGCTCCACTTTAGCCTATTATACAGAGTGAAGTAAGCCAGAAAGGAAAACACAAATACAGTATACTAACGCATATATATGGAATTTAGAAAGACGATAACGATAACCCTGTATGTGAGACAGCAAAAGAGACACAGATAGATGTATAGAACAGTCTTTTGGACTCTGTGGGAGAGGGAGAGGGTGGGATGATTTGGGAGAATGGCATTGAAACACGTATAATATCATATATGAAACGAATCGCCAGTCCAGGTTCGATGCATGATACTGGACGCTTGGGGCTGGTGCACTGAGACAACCCAGAGGGATGGTACAGGGAGGGAGGAGGGAGGGGGGTTCAGGATGGAGAACATGTGTATACCTGTGGCAGATTCATGTTGACGTATGGCAAAATCAATACAATATTGTAAAGTAATTAACCTCCAATTAAAATAAATAAATATATATTTTTAAAAAGTAAACAACAACAACAACAAAGACTTTATGCTAAGGAAAACCATCAATAACGAAGCCAAAGCTGAAAGGATCTTCCCAGAAACAAACTTTGTCCTAGCAAAAGGTACAACATAACCTAAAGAAAGGAACACATTCAATAGAAGAAGGAGTTAACTAATTCTTGTCCATCTCTATGAAAAGCACAGTGATATGGGAAGATCTGAGGACAAAAATTTGCAACTATGTCCATACCTAAAAAAGAGAAAAATAATTGTCAGATTATGCATTAAACATCCAAAGGTGGTGATGAGAGACAGTGGGCTAGAGATCCTTAGTTTTTTATTTTACTTGTTTTTAAATTTCTGCAATATTTTATTTTGTATGGTGAAAACAAACTATGTTTATCATGAGAAAAGGAGAAAATAATAAAAGGATAAGTTTGATTTAAGATTACATATCAAACATGATTCCATGATCATGATTTTCACTTATCTATCCATACATAGAAGTAAATACATCCAAAAAAAAAAAAATCATGGTAATGATCTGAGGGAATGTGTTACAGGAACTTTTCCATTTTCTTTTTACCGATTTTTATACTTTTCAAAATATAAACTATTTAATCTCCTTTTTCTAATAAGAAAAAAATAAATGATGTACTTTCATATAAAGGTAGATCTCAAGGAACCTGCTTTCTGCTCCCTGCAGGCAAAATTCTGAGTGTTTTTACTGCATGTGGTTGCTGTTGTTCAGTTGCTAAGCGGTGTCCGACTCTTTGCAGCCCCACGGACTGCAGCACGCCAGGCCCCTCTGTCCTCTGCTATCTGCTGGAGTTTGTTCAAACTGCACGTGGGGACAAACCATTTCATCAACTTGTGTCTCTGGCTTAAATTCTACAGGCGCCATCCCACTTCTGTTTGTGTCTTGTGTAAATTTCCAGGAGGAGGTGGGTGCAGCCTTAGGAGGAGGGGCCCCTTGTCTATGTGTCTATGTCTTGTGATGGATGTCTCCATCACATCCCGCAGGTGTGGTTGAAGTTTGATTCCTCAAGGGAAACAGAGAAGGCTGTGGCTGGCAGAGCTGTAGGAATGCTCTGGCTCAGTTGGATGTCACCAGAAGAATGTTTAGAGCCAAACCCTGGAAACCGTGACCCCAGGAGAAGTTCCCGGATGGAGAATGGTACCATGTTTCCATGTCCTGCAACTAGGGTTTCTGTTAAGTGTTGCTGGCATCATCCAGGTCTGAAGGTGAGATGGACTTGACCATCACTGTGATGGGATTTGCTGAAAAATTTAACCCTGATGTTTGTATTTGAACACTTGCTGCTTCTAACAGCTGCAAGTTCCCTTCCTCTCAGCTGAAAGCTGCCAGCGGGAACTGACTGCCTGTGGGCTTCTGTAAACGGCAGAGTCCAGAAAAAAACTGGGGGTGTCGACCTGCCCAGCACCCGTCTATCAGCAGGTCACACTCCTTCCCTACAGGATGTGTCTCCCTGCCTCCTCACTCCCTGGACTTTTTCCTGACTTTGCTTTTCATACCACGTTAATTCATGCCTTACGTGCCTTTTTCTATCCTGCTGTGTGGCTGTCAAACCTCAGGTTCAGCAGGTGGCCATGGAATTGTGCCTCCAACACTGTAAGGAGAGTGGAGGTGGTGTCGACACTACTCAAGACAGGATCTTTCAGCGCCAGGTGTAGGGGCTAATGATGCAGAGCTAGCATCATTTCCACCACTGAAAGCCTGGTACCTCCTTTGCCCGAGCGGGCCAGGTGGTCAGACATCACCTGTGTTCCAGGAGGTGGTTCCTTTGCATCCAGGATTGACTGAGCTGTGTCCAGAGGCCTGGCAGCCAAAACACAGCAATTTTTCCAAACGTAATCTTCCACTGAACAAATCTCTATTCTGTCTACATGGTGGTGCTGGCAGCTGTCCCTCCAGACCTCAGCTGCCACATGGTGGGGATCCCCAGCTCAGAAGTCTAGCCGAGGTTCTGTGCCTTTTGAACCCTATGGGGAAGGGGCAGTTCATAGGGATCTGCTGGCTGGTGGAAAAAATAAATGTTCAGTTGTGTTTTCTAGAGTGAGTTGGCTGGCAATTCCAAGCTATGGATTTACATTTTAAGACCCACTTACATGACAGTTGCATCTTCTTTTATAAACAATTTCAAGAGTGGTCAGAAGAGCCCAGCAGTCAGTCTGGGGAGATAAAGGATTAAACGGTAAATTTCATAGCAGACTATTAACCGCAGATAGTAAAGGATCTGCTTGCAATGCAGGACACCGGGTTCGATCCCTGGTTTGGGAAGATCCCCTAGAGAAAGGTATGGAAACCCACTCCAATATTCTTGCCTGGAGAATCCCCCCAGAGGAACCTGGCAGGTTATAGTCCATGGGGTCACAAAGAGTTGGACATGACTGAATGACAACATATAACCCCAATACATAAAGTGTTTTAAACACTTTCATCCTTCCTAAATCCTTTCTGCATCCCTGAAAAAGTGACAGAAAGTATAAGCTGTTTGGCTTTTCTTGGAAAATGCAGGAAGATTATAGCCTAGAGTAGGCTTTGAGGCTATAATTCTAACCAAGAGAGAGGCTCTGCCAATGGATGGAGCCCTATAGTTTCCCCAAGGATCCCTCCATGGTCAGGGTCCTCATCTGTCCTGTAACAACTCGGCTAAGTCCCTATTCTTTCTTCAATTTTTCTCATGCCCTCTCTCTTTGCCTCTGACTTGCTACTCTGATGAAGACTGAGGATACAGAGAAGTGAAGTGCGGTAAGGATGGACCAGGTCTTGCCAGTGGGTGCTGAAAGGTTGCTTATTTTAGCACAAGTTTTACATAGGGTTCCCTTCAGAAGCCTCTCCAACTGGGCTGTCCTTTGAGAGGGGAGTACTTACTCAGAGAGGAATAGAATTTAATATAAACATTCCTTGCCCCCCCCCCCCAAAATGAACCAACACGAAAGACGAAAGCCAGGTCTCAGATTGTCTATAAAACTGGCTGATTCAATATCTAAACTCACAGAATTGCCTTCCAATTAATTTTGCGATTGGATGGAAAACATGTTCAAACTTTCACCCTAAATCATTCAGCCAGCAACTACTTCTGTGCCCTTCATATAAGCCTGATACTGTGTACTTAGGTTTTATTTCTCCAGAGCCCAAAAAAAAAAAAAAAAAAAAATCTACGAAATTGCTGCCTGGATTGGTACACCACGTGCAGAAACTGTGGTTCCTTCATAGGGTATCACAGAGCCCCTTCTCCCCCTGCAGAATACAGACCTTGTCTTTTCTTAACAGAACTTTGTCACAATTCTGCAGGTGCTGTCTTTGACAACAGAAGGATTCTTATTTGAGGGACAATTTCCAAAGGGACTCGATCCAGATTTGCTCTGAAGAATCGCAGGATGGTCCAAGATTTGCCTGACAATAGCTTTGAAGGAATGGCTGTGCCAGAAATCCCTGAATCTCATTTATGACCTGACCTCCCTGACAGCAGAGACAAACGAAATGACACCAGCTCTGTGATGCCAAAAGGAGAGTCCAGTCAGCAAAGGCTTGGGCTTAATTCCATCTCGTCTTCCCTAATGAGGAAAAGTCACCTAGCGTAAAACTCCTTTACGTTATCACAGATTTTGGTCCCTGACTTAAAGCAGTCCATCCAGGAAACTCCAAGTTTGAGGTCAAAGTAGTGAGGAGTGTCCTGAAATGTGATGAGGTGGGAAGTGAGCGACATTTAACTTCTAAGAAAATCTACCAATTGAAACTGTAAATAGGTCACTTAAAAAATAGTGATATAACTATTGAAGATTAGATGGCCAGTGTTGAGCTTTTGATTTTCTCTCTCTATATATATATGTGTGTGTGTGTGTGTGTGTGTATATATATATATATATATATATATATATATATATATATATATGTGTGTATGCAACATGTATACAGTTTATAATGTGTCATTAAGGTTCATGATAATTGTAATCTCTGCCAATCTGACATGGAAAAAGTAGAATTCTTGGTGCTTGTCTGATCCACTGTGGAGGGCCCTTTGAATAAGTGTGTGCACAGACCATGTATGACAAGTGCCCACAAGTGAAGGAAGTTCAAAGATGGTAAAAGTGTCTTTAATAATTTTGTCTTATGTAATTATCTAGTAATAATTTTTATTTTCCTAATAATAGTCTGTCTGTCTCAAAGTTTAGGCATGAGGTTTTTTTAATGCATGCTTGTATCAATTTTTATAAGCCATAATTAAAAATAATATGTGGTATTGTATTTTACTGTTGTTTTAGTACTCTTTGTACTTCCTGAAATGTTAACTATGCCACAGGGGAAAAAATATGAGTCAATTTTCTTGGGAAGACATCGTGGTAACAGAAACACTGCAACAAAAGAGGATTTACAGGACAGTATTTGGATAATTAGTTTAATGCTAATCTAAATGATTCTGTTTCTCTGCAAACTTCATTATTTCAACATCAAGAGTCCCTCTTCTGTACATAAGAAACAGGCAGTATGCAAGCATATACCTAATACTGGTAAAACACCCCGTCCCCCTGCCAAAACAGAACACATATTACATATTCATTTATTAACTTTTAACTACTCAGAGATAGTTTAAAAATACCATAACATTCACAGCTTACAAAGAAATTAATTTTTTTATTTGTCAACTTCTGGCTTCAAACACGCCCAAGGAAACAAGACCCTGGAAGTTTGAGACTGAAAATGAAAGGCAAAGTAAAGTTCTTTAAAGCATTTAGTCATCTTGAAAACAATCGCATCAGAGAAACATTCACATATGTGTTTCTCTAGTTAAAAGAACTGAAGTGACTTAGCAGCACAGCCTTAACTCTCTCTCCCACACTACAGGGTATTCCCAAACTACAGGGTATGGCATCCACAGGATCAGAATAGATTTTGAGTCAGGCATCTTTTAGAGACACAGGAGGAAAAAATGCTTAGACATCGAGAGATCAAAATTTAAATCAAGCCTGTTAAAATTCAGAATCAATGTTCTTTCACTTTCTACCACCTTTTCTAGATATGAGGAAACACAAGGACTGGGATCATGATATCAGTCTCTGAAAATATCTAACTAAGACCTGTTTCTTTATTTTCTTGGGCTCCAAAATCACTGCAGATGGTGACTGCAGCCATGAAATTAAAAGACAGTTGCTCCTTGGAAGAAAAGTTATGACAAAACCTAGACAGCATATTAAAAAGCAGAGACACTTAATCAACAAAGGTCCATCTAGTCAAAGCTATAGTTTTTCTAGTAGTCATGTATGGATGTGAGAGTTGGACCGTAAAGCAAGTTGAGTGCCAAAGAATTGATGCTTTTGAACTATGATGTTGCAGAAGACTCTTGAGAACCCCTTGGAGGAGATCCAATCCATCAATCCTAAAGGAAATCTGTCCTGAATATTCATTGGAAGGATTGATGCTGAAGCTGAAGCTCCAATACTTTGGCCACCTGATGTGAAGAACTGACTCATTGGAAAAGACTCTGATGCTGGGAAGACTTCCCTGGTAGCTCAGACGGTAAAGCGTCTGTCTACAATGCAGGGGACCTGGGTTCGATCCCTGGGTCGGGAAGATCCCCTGGAGAAGGAAATGGCAATCCACTCCAGTACTATTGCCTGGAAAATCCCATGGACAGAGGAGCCTGGTAGGCTACAGTCCATGGGGTCACAAAGAGTCGGACACAACTGAGCAACTTCACTATCACTATCCTGATGCTGGGAAAGACTGAAGGCAGGAGGAGAAGGGGATGACAGAGGATGAGATGATTGGATGGCATCACCGACACGAAGGACATGAGTTTGAACAAGCTCCAGGAGTTGGACAGGGAAGCCTGGGGTGCTGCAGTCCATCAGGTCACAAGGAGTCGAACATGACTGAGTGACTGGACTGACTGAAAGACCTGTTCCATCAGTTTCCCTGGAGAACAGAGAGCCTCACTCTCCACCCTGAATTCCCTTCAGGGAGTCTTGAAGGTCAGCAGCTGCAATGGCACAGGCAGATGGCAAATGCCCTTGCTGTTGTTCAGTGGCTGGTGAATGCTCTTGGCAAGTGCCAGTTAGTAGTTGACACAGGAAAACAGAGAGCAGGTATGTGAGGTGTCTGGGGGGAAGCTGGGGACATGTCCATTCTTTCTCTTTCTTTGTTACGTTTTCTACAAGTGGGTGAAGATTCAATTCAGTCTCTTATTCATTTCAAGAGGG
This sequence comes from Cephalophus harveyi, assembly GCA_006410635.1. NCBI lineage: Eukaryota > Metazoa > Chordata > Mammalia > Artiodactyla > Bovidae > Cephalophus > Cephalophus harveyi. Next base: position 242,530 of record SJYT01051287.1, on the reverse strand, counting down.
AGGTGTCAAAATCACAGCAAACCCTCGCATACCCCCTCTCTGTTTTCCTGTGTCAACTACTAACTGGCACTTGCCAAGAGCATTCACCAGCCACTGAACAACAACAAGGGCATTTGCCATCTGCCTGTGCCATTGCAGCTGCTCCACCTGCCTGGCATGAAGCAATAATTCCTGGGTCATTTTCTATGTTTCATTTTGTTTTGTTTTGTCTGAAGGACTGAGTCCCCACCCCATGAAAGTACTAGTGAACTAATTGCTGGGTTATTTTTCTTGCAGCAATTTTAGTGTTTTATTAGTTTTTCTACTTCACATCACTAGTGATTTAAGTCCACTCCGGCATCTGAAATGTTACAGTTCGATAAAATAAGTAAATTAATAAAATCTAAAGTGCTTCCAAGCTGGGCAGACGCCTTTTGGTATGCTATGCTTTTACTGCTCTTCCCAGCTGATATTTATAACTCAGCCCATATGCGGTTATAAAGATTTATTATGAGCCTGTGGAATAAGTTCTGTTAATGTGTACAGTAAATGTCCAAGTTTTGACTCTGTAAGCCTTGGAGATTTCTAATAAGATGAAGCCATCTTGACCAGGGGCCAAGCCATGCACCGTTGGAATGAAGCCTTGTATTGACGAGCGCTAAGTTGTGCACCCCAGACTGTACACACCACGTGTGTGTGTGTGTGTGTGTGTTTGCCAAAAACATCTGTGAAGGTCAGGTAGGTATTTTTCTTCTTCATCACCGTCCTCAGCTGAGAAGAGTTAAGTTGGAGGATCCATTGACCAAAAGTTGAAATGGAAATTTTTAAGATGATAAATAAAAGCTGGACTGAGCCAGGCCAGAGCCAGGCCAGGCCCAGAAGTACAGTGAATGGGGCGTCTGTCCATGACCTGGCTGGCTGAGTCCAGCTGCTGGGCGGTTACTCCAGGCTCATCAGGAGAGAGAAAGTTGCAGCCACCAGCTGGTATGGATCCTCACCACCTTCCCTTCCATGGCCCAGCCCTCTCCTTTCACCTACTTCATTCATTTTGTGACACCTCTCTTGTCCTTTGGCAACCCACTCCAGTATTCTTGCCTGGAGAATCTCATGGATGGAGGAGCCTGGTAGGCTACAGTCCACGGGGTCGCAAAGAGTCGGACACGACTGAGCGACTTCACTTCACTTCACTCTTGTCCTTAATGTATGTGTATATATTTTTTTCAAGTGAATATCTGCCTTCTGGGGAAGAGAAAGTTCTTAAAACAATAGCATGAGATAGTTTCAAAAGGTTTGCAGTACTCTTCTTGATCTTGACTGCATTAGAATCATCTGAGAAACCTTTAAAAATATTAAAAAAGTCCTCCCCAAGTGCTGTTGGAACATGGTTTTTTTGTTCGTTTTCCTTAGAGAATCCCCAGCTGCTAATATGCAGTTCAGGTCACAAACCTCTGATCGAAGTACCAGCGCTAATTCTGACTCAAAGATTAGAGAATGGTGAAAAAGTGACCTTTCATATAAGTTTTGAAAATAAGTAACACTTGAGAGTCCCTTGGACTGCAAGGAGATCCAACCAGTCCATTTTAAAAGAGATCGGTCCTGGGTGTTCTTTGGAAGGAATGATGCTAAAGCTGAAACTTCAGTACTTTGGCCACCTCATGAGACGAGTTGACTCATTGGAAAAGACTCTGATGTTGGGAGGGATTAGGGGCAGGAGAAGGGGACGACAGAAGATGAGATGGCTGGATGGCATTACTGACTCGATGGACATGAGTTTGAGTGAACTCAGGGAGTTGGTGATGGACAGGGAGGCCTGGTGTGCTGCGATTCATGGGGTCGCAAAGAGTCAGACACGACTGAGCGACTGAACTGAACTGAACTGAACTGAACATTTGTCTACTCCCCAGAAGCTCACAATATCTGAAGATAGATTGAGATGCTTGATTAATTCAACCTAAAATTTCTCTGTGTGATGATTTAATATGTGATTCTATTATCATCAATATTCTAAATGGACTTTTGTCCCAAATGAACAAGTAATGTAAAATTTCAGAGAGTAAATAAACCTGGACTGATGCTAGAAAAATTCTGAGGACCTCTCTACATGTTACTTCTGACTGAACAACAGTCTTCTCGGATGACTATCCATCTTTGAAATAAGCAGAGAGCCCTGGATTTTAGCTGGACCTGTTCACGGTTGGACAACATGATCTTCTCTGTCAATTTCCTTTCCAAATCATGCCTGAAATCTATACATTCTCCCCACCCCGTTTCCACTGCTGCCATCACCTACCCAGCAACTGTGGACTCCAGAGCAAAGTATACAAGCATCTCCCTCCAAACCTGGTCTCCACATGAGCTATGTCACCGCCTCCCACTGACGTCCACTTAAAGCCCTTCATGCCTTTTCACGGCACTGAAAGCAAAATCTGGACTCCTTACCAGTCTACAGGCACCACTGGGTCCTCTCAAACACATGGACTGCATTCTCTGACCTCACCCATCATGCGTTCTCTCACTTCTTTCTCACTGGGAGACTTTCCCCAAGCTGCTGCTTCCCTCAGGCGTGCTTCCTGCCTCTGTTTCAGTTGTTATCACCCTCTGTCTCAGCCTGTTTTTTCGCTCCTTTATAACATTTCAAGTTTGCAACCTTCCATTGCGTTTTGTCTGTTTAGCTCCTGTTCCAAGCCTGTCTCCTCCATTTCAAATGGAAGTCCTGGACTTCCCAGGAGGTGGTAGTGATAAAGAATCCACCTGCCAATGCAAGACACGTAAGAGATGTGGGTTCAATGCCTGGGTCGGGAATATCCCCTGGAGAAGGGCAAGGCAACCCACTCCAGTATTCTGCCCTGGAGAATCCCATGGACAGAGAAGCCTGGCAGGCTACAATCCATAGTGTCACAAAGAGTCAGATACAGCTGAAGTGACTTAGCACTCACGCACCCACATATGCTGCAAGCCTGTCTCCTCCATTAGAATGGAAGTCCCCTGAGGGCAGGGACAAAGATGTTCCCTGATTCATCTACAGTTTCTTGAACATGCCTTGTGTGTATTGACTGCTCAAGAGATGTTTGCTAAATGAGAGGAGGAATAAAAGAAATAATCTTTCTTCTTTCTTGTCCTTTACCTTAAACCTGTCTCTGTGTTGCTCCATAGTGCCACTGAGATGGAATCCAGGTGACAACCTCCACTAACCTTCTTCTGGAGGGCCCATTCTTAACTTGTGGACTTTGAAAGTAGGAGAGAAACCTCAGGTGGGGTTACAGCACCAGCCAGCTCACACTGATTGTATCATGCATTCTGGAACTCTGTAGTCCTCACAACAATACAGTACATTAGGAACTATGATTGTTCCCATTCTATAGATTTATAAACTGAGGCTCAGAAAGGAAAAGTATTCACCCAAGCTCACCTAACTAATAAGTGTTGGAACAAGTGTTTTGACACCAGATCTTCCAGGCTGACCCACTTTTCTATGCCCCTCAAGGGAGGGTACCATTTATTAATACATTTCACAAAACTGGCCAGGAAGGCAAGACTAATTTTTCTTGGCAGTTGTGATACCTTGCAGGCTTATATTAAGAATGTTGGCTGTTTCAAATCTTCCCCTGCACTTATGCAATTGTGTATTTTAAAACCAAACTATAGGATTTTACATTTACTTCCTTCGAATAGTGTCACTTTTATTTCAGTGCTCCTTTGTTCAAATCTTCTAAATATCAGTGAATGTTTAGAGTGAGAAGCACATGGACACCAGAGCAAGAGAAGCCTAGGTTCAAACCCCAGTCTGCAGTTCAGGGAAGTGTAATGATGGGCAAGTTATTTAACTTTTCTGAGTGCTGGTTTTCCTCCTTAGTAAAGGGAGAGTGCCTGTGTCGAGCCGTGTGAGGGCTGAGGGAAATCTACCTGTAAAACACGGCACCCTGCACTTTACATGTCGGGCCAGCCCCGATATTGGCTTCCGGTTTCCTGCTCCACACATCAACCAGCTCTTCCAGCTGTGTTATCTGAGCTTCTCGCACACAGTAGACTGTTGTTCTGTAGCTTTTGAGTCATCCATCAAGTAAACTGCTCCTAGAGGCAGCAGGCTTTTAAGAGGAGCTGTCTCTTCCCCTGAACGCTTCCCTTCTTCATCCCAGGGATCAACTCTCACACACTTGTGATCAAAATGACCTTGATTTGTAGGGGATATGAGCAATGTTGCCCTACTGAAGCTAGGTTTATTTGGGGGGATGTTCATGGCTTTACACTCTATCTTAAGGTTCTTGGACATCTGAATAAACACTGGCATGAAGCATAGTAAAACAAATGTATCCATCTATGTGAACAGAAAATTCAGAGCTGGGAGAAATAAAAAAAGAAATCCATGAGCTTACCTTCCATGTCCAGAAGTCATCTCATGCAGAGGACAATCAGCTGCTATTGACCATGATTTTGAGAAACACAATGTTTGGTGTGCGAGGGCCCCTGTTGGACTGCCCAGTATGTCTAAACCTTCACAGAATGTGACCATTAGCAAAGGATATGACCATAAACACCTGAATAATTTGCCTGATTAATTCGTAATTATCCACTATCACCCAGGCAACATTAGGATAGCTAAGCTTTGATGCAAGGGGGAAAAGTCTAGAAGGAAGACAATCAGTGAATCAAAGGGGAAAAGTCTAGACTTCTGAAAACAGAACGAGTCTGTGTAAGATATGACAATGCAGAAGAGGCTGCAAGAGAACCAGGCAGTGAGTGACAGGGGAGGAGGGAATCTTAACAAAGGACAAGGTTCTAGGCCAAGGTGAGAGGGAGGCCAGAGGCTAAATTGGCTGAAGGACCTTTGAGAACCTTCACATGTTGTGGAGAGAATGTGAATCAATGCATCCACTTTGGAAACCTCTGACAGTATCTACTTATACACAGCTTCAGGACTCAACAATGCCACAACTGGTACATTTCTAGCAGATGTCTGTACAGAGGTTCACTAAAAGACACATGCAAAATGCTCACAGCAGCACTATTTATGATAGTTCTGCAGGAGTTTGCTTTGGTCACTTCCACAATATTCATTTTATCATAATTCTGGAGATGAGAAGTCCAAGATCAAAGTGTTGTCAGGGTTGACTTCTTCTGAGTCCTCTCTCCTTGGCTGTCTCTTCCCTGTGTCTTCACCTGTGTCTGTGTCTTAATCTCCTCTTCTTATAAAGAGGTCAATCATATTGGACTGGCACCTCTCCCAATGACCTTGCCACTGTTGTTGGCCCCATGGTCTGCAGCACGCCAGGCTTCCCTGTCCTTCACTATCTCCCGGAGTTTGCTCAAACTCACGTCCATTGAGTCGATGATGCCATCCAACCATCTTATCCTCTGTTGTTCCCTTCTCCTCCTGCCCTCAGTCTTTCTCAGCATCAGGGTCTTTTCCAGTGAGTTGGCTCTTCGCATCAGGTGGCAAAGTATTGGAGCTTCAGCCTCAGCATCAGTCCTTTCAATGAATATTCAGGGTTGCTTTCCTTTAGAATTGACTAGTTTGATCTCCTTGCTGTCCAGGGACTCTCAAGAGTCTCCTTCAATACCACCATTCAAAAATTCAAAATCCCAATGACTTTATTTTACCTTAATTACCTCTTTTAAGCCGCTATCTCAAAATACAGTCACATTTTGAGATACTGAAGGTTTTTTTTTCAGTGTGAAGTTTACACTTCAGCAAAATAGGTAAAAGGGGGAAAAAAAAACCAACCAGAACTAAGAAGTTGCAAACCAGGGTAAAACAATCCAAAATATGTCTGCCAAGGTGGTCAAGTAAATCATTCAAAGCAATTTTTGTTGTACTAAGCTCATATTCTCCAAATTGGGACCTTACAAAAGGGCAGGTGTCTATGCTGATGTAAAGACACTTTGATAACCTTCCTAAATACAAGATACTACCTCAGGATGGTACAGAACACCAAGAATATAGACAGAGGAAAGGAATGAAAATAACACTGAAAAGACTTCTCATTTGTGGATCTGACTGTGAGATGACAATGGATTGATGCCCTCCATACTGCAAAGAAAAGTCATTCTGGTTGTGGAATTCTACATTCAGAAAATTCCCAGGCAAGGAGATTGGCGAACTCAAAATAATGAGCCATGAGAATCTCCGAAGCTTATCTTAGACAAAACTTTTCTCCAGAATTTAGTAAATGATGCGTGGAACAATGGGAAGAACGCGGACTCCAGCTGTGAGAAGGGAAAAGTCCAGAGACAATGACTGGGTTGTGACCCAGGGAGACGTTCCAGGTTGGATGTGAAGGACAGAAGCTCTGGTGGGGGGAGCATCTTGGTTAAAAAATTATTTGAAGACAAAATGCCATGGATTGGGCCCTCTGACTGAGATGAGAAGGTAGAGCAACTTGAAAATATGAGGGAGACACATTATTCTCTGTTCAACAAGAAAAAAGAAAAGCAATGAAACACTCCAGGAAAAATAAAAGTGAAATAAAAAAGTCATACAACCAATGGAATGAAGGAAAAGAAAAACCATTTGGATTTTATTTTAGGATAAATTTTACTTAATGTGTATATATATATATATATAGAAAGTCATACATATATATAATACATTATATAATAAATGTGTTATGTTTGTTATCCTTATATTTATGTATTATAATATTTGGTAGTATATATAATGTATGTAAAAAGCATTATATGTATGTAAACAATATATATAATATATTTTGTTTCTTATCCTTATATTTATGTATTATATTATTTTGTATATTTACTTATACTATATTTTTAAAACGAATAGTTTAAAAAATCTTCAGAGACTTTTAAAAGTCATCAATAAATGTATTTTAGAGGCTGCCACCTATGAAGCACCCATTTGTGTGTGATAGTGAATATTTTAGGAGACCTTCTCCCACAGAGCCCACACTGGTGGATGTTGACAAATCCTTAGCCAACTACACCATAGTGGGGGGTCGGGGACGGGAGTACTAGGGGCAATACTTACACTAGGTCTTGGGGAAGATGACAAGATGAGTGACAAGTGAGTACTGGGAACTTGGAGGGAGAGAAGGATTCTAGCCTAGCAAGAGATGGCATGTGCAAACATCCGGAGGCAAGAAAAAGATGGCTGAAGGGAACAGTGAATTGATCAGGGTGATTATGTTTAACATATGAGTGGTGAGGCCAAGGGCCAGCAGGGGCTCTGAACATGTTTACGGCATTTAATGGTGCTAGACTGTCATTCAGAAAGGTTCTGCCAATTTATTTACACTCCCATCTGCTGTGTGAGTGCCCTCCCCAACCCCTTCTTTCCTTCCCTCCCCCCATTTTCCACATTGCATTTTATAATTCGGGTTGGCCAGGCAATAGTAATGATCTAATTGTCACTCCCTGCACAAATTTCTCAGAATTTGTAGAATGAATTTCATGAGCCTGGAGGAAAATATTGAAGACAATAGCAGAACATCCTTTTAAGATGTGCTGTATCCTCAAAGTTCTCAGTGGCCTAGAGGATGACCCTGTGTGGTGGTAAGCACACAGCAACCCCACAGGAACATCAGTGTCTCTGAACTGAAATGAGACTGTGCCATCTGCAGAGACGTGGGTGGACCCAGAGCCTGTCACACAGAGTGACGCAAGTCAGAAAGAAAAACATATCATATATTAATGCACATATGGAGAATCTAGAAAAATAGGATAGATGAACCTATTGAGACACAGATGTAGAAAACAAATGTATGGACACAAAGGGAGGAAACAGAGGTGGGATGAATTGAAAGATTGGGAGACTGGGATTGACAAATATACATTGTGCTGTGCTAAGTCACTTCAGTCGTGTCCAACTCTTTGCCACCCCATGGACTGTAGCCTGTCAGGCTTTGCTGTCCATGGGGATTTTCCAGGCAAGAATACTGGAGTGGGTTGATATGCCCTCCTCCAGGGCATCTTCCCAACTCAGGGATCAAACCCACACCGCTTGTGTCTCCTGCATTGGCAGATGGTTCTTTACCAGTTAGCGCAACTTGGGAACTCCCCACATATCCACTGGAAGTGGACATATAAGTTGCTCAGTCGTGTTCGACTCTTTGTGATTCCATGGACAGTAGCCTGCCAGGCTCCTCTGTCTATGGAATTATTCAGGCAAAAATACTGAAGTGGGTTGCCATTTCCTTCTCCAGGGGGATCTTCCCGACCCAGAGATGGAACCTGGGTCTCCTGCATTGCAGGCAGATGCTTTACCATCTGAGCCACCAGGTAAGCCCCTATGTATATGTTACTATGTATAAAAAATGCATAAAACAGATAACTAATGAGAACCTTCTATAATGCACAGGGAACTCCACTCAATGCTCTGTGGTGACCTAAATGGGAAGGAAATCCAAAAAAAGAGGGGATATATGTATATGTATAGGGTCGTGAAGATCTTTTTTGTACAGTCATCACTGACTGGATGGATGTGAGTCTGAGTGAACTCCGAGAGATGGTGATGAACAGGGAGGCCTGGCGTGCTGCGATTCATGGGGTCGCAAAGAGTCGGACACGACTGAGCGACTGAACTGAACTGAACTGATATGTATATGTGTGGCTGATTCACTTTGCTGTACAGCAGAAACCAACACAACATTGTAAATCAACTATATTCCAAGAAATTTTTTAAAGGAAAGAAAGAAAAGTGACCCAAAAGAGGCAAAATCAGAACATGAACAGATTTTAGGAAAAACTGTGAACCCATTTGTGTAACTGTCCCTTTCCATCCATTAAAGGGTGATATACGATAAAAATCTACATTCATGTCTTAAAAAGCTCATTAATTGTAAAATTAAATTCTGAAAGATAAGAAATAATTGTGTCAAATTTAATTGGTAACATGTTTTATTTGATGACATGTAAGATTTTAAAGCTTTTAATAACTGATGACATTTTATAGTCAATAAAATAAGGCACATACATATTCTTTGGAAAAAGTGGAATTACATTTCTTATAACTTGCTTTTTTTTTTATGCTGAACAAGTACTTTTTGAATTGAGTCAAATGAACAGCAGGTGTTAAAACAACAGCAAAATGTTTCTGGCTAAATTCATTCACCAGAAGGTGCAGCCCTCCAGGGTACTACACACTCTTATTCTTCATTTCTCTGCTGAGAGTTACTGCAAACCTGTCTCCTATGGTGCCAGTCAGTAAGTCAGGGGCACACTGACAGAAGGGTTGCAGGGTCCAGCTGCATTATCTGTTAGCCCCTAACAGGGTGTCCTGGGGAATGAATATTCTCCCTGGCTGAGTGCTTTCGATCTGTGAAATGATGCCAGGTCTGCTCTCCCTTTGCCCACGTCCCAGACTGAAGCCCCCTCTACCAGCCACTCCACTGGCTTTACAGTGATCAGAGATGCTCCCTTGGGAAGGGGCTGTGGACATGAGGTTTGCACCAGGCAGGATGGGGGGACACTGAACTCGCTGGAAGAATTCCCACAGGCGGGGGCTACTATCAGAGAGTTCATTCTAATCCCTAAAGTATCTTCATTGCCCAAGGCACCTTAGGAAAATAAATGATCCTGAGGTTGCTAGTCTTGGAATGTAATTTCCTTTCTGATATTTGTTTTTGAAAGGCAAGTGGTGTCAAGAAAGCAGAGTGGGTGTGAATACTCCCCAGCTTCAATTCCATTCACCCTTTCTGTTTTCATGCCCTTGATGATGTAGAGCTCAAGACGTAATTTGCAGGGGCCTCAGTTTCCCCCTTTGGACCTGGGGAAAACAATACATCATTTGCCAACTAAGCTTGAAGATCAAATGAGATCCTCCATGTAAGGCTTGTTTTCTAAGAAGAGAGGGAGGAAGCGTGGTGGTTGAGAAGCACAAAGCATTATATGTGTTTAGAGACTGAAAAGACCTGAACAGATCATCTAGCCCAAACCCCTTGTTCTGCAAACAAAAGAAGCAAAATTTTGACACAGACTCTCCTGAGGGTGGAGAAAGAGTTTGATGGTGAAGCTGGGTTGAGCACAGTCCTCTGTCTTTTGGCCCAAAGCTTCCTCAGTTTACTTTGCAGATATTCCTTCCAAGTCATGGAGCAACCACAAGTGACCTTTGGCTACCTGAAATGTTTTTTTAATATCACAGCCTGAGGTGGCACTAGTGGTAAAGAACCCACCCGCCAGTGCAAGATACATAAGAGACATGGGTTCTATCTCTGGATCCGGAAGATCCCCTGGAGGAGGGAATGGCAACCCACTCCAGTGTTCTTGCTTGGAGAATCCCCATGGACAGAGGAGCCTGGAGGGCGACAGTCCATGGGGTTGAAAAGGGTCAGACTCGGCTGAAGCAACTTAGCACAGCAAAGCACAGCCTGAAGGAGTGAGGCTCATTGCCCATTTTAGCCAAAGACAATTAAAAGAGAAAACTACAGCTTTCTTCTTCTTTTAAATTAAAAATTTAAAGATAAGGCCAAGGTAAAGATGGGGATTCAAATTTAAAAGAGCCAAAGAAAGAATACCAAGGAAGTAGAAGACAAACATTTTGTCTTTCATAGGGAAAGAATTCTCCATTCTATTTTACAGCCAACCATAACTTGCAAGATGAATGATCCTTTCGGTTAATGTCATGCTTTTCAAGTTACATTAAAACCTGGTCTTGCATGAGAGGCTCTGGTGAAGCAGTTATTGTCAGCAGCTGGGCCTGATTCTGCAGGACATTGTGTCCTCAGCTTTCCTGGCTTCCTCTGAAACCGAGGCTGGTACACAGAGCACCCGCACTTGATAAGCAGTCTGGCTCTGAAATCAAACTCCCAGCACCCCGGATGGCAATGGCTCTCCTCCCTGAACTTCACCCTGGACCACCCCCTGCACGTCATTCCGAGGTCAGACACGGTGGAGGGGACAGCATTCCCAAGGGTTCAGACTTGTCTCTCCAAACCCCCAAACTTCTGCATGTGTAAGTAATGTATCGCCTTCCCTTCTTATTTTCTAAGTGGATTTTTATGACTTACATATCAACTTCTGGCTCTCAGGTGATAACACCAGGACAAACACAGATGTCTTAGGCTAGTTAGCTCTTTTCCTGATATGGTGAAATAAATGAAGAGGAAAAATAAGCAATGTCTTCCTGAGATGGAGATGGAAGAAGGGTTGAGAAGCAGTGATGCGCCATCCCAGTTGTGTCCTGGAGTCACAGGTGTGTATACACGTGTTAGCACTCATAGAACCATATTCTCCAAAATGGCCTATTCTTCTATATGTTAATTTCAAAAGGAAAGCTATTTTCTTTCTCATGTGCACTGAGAGACTAAGAAACAGGTTTGATTTGGCAAACTTGGAAGGCTTTCTGGAGGAAGTGACATTGAACAAGACCCTAAGGCTTGGCTCCCATCTTGGATGCCAACAGGGCCTGTGGTTCTTGGCCCTGGCTACACACTCCTTGGGACCTTTGAAACCAGACTGCTGCCCGGGCTGCCCTCAAGACACATTACATCCGAGACACCGAGGAGTACTTGGGCATCTGTATTTTTAAGCTTCCCAGGTGCTCTGAGGTTTAACTGAGTTGGAGAAGGCTTGAGCTGGAGCAGAGGTGGGTGCAGGGACCTGGGGCTGGCATGGCCAGTGTTCCCTGGGGTACGGTGAGCAGGGGAATGGGCAGGTGGGCAGGGTGAGTGCACTGAGCACAGGCAGAGTGGGCAGGAGGCATCCATAGGATCCAGTCCCGAGATGAGGGGAGGACCAAGAGAAGTCAACCATGTGGGGAAGCCAGCTCAAAAGTGACGTCACCCTGGGGCCAGCATGGACCCAGAGGAGTTCAAGGATGGGTCAGTCAGGACCGTGCTAGACCCACAGAAGGAGTCACAGGGGCGATTTGTGTTCTGTGGGCTAATTGATTTAACGTCATGCCATTCAGGATAAAACTGAGCGCCACCAGCAGGAAACTCACCTGAGTAGCAATCAACAGCCCTGCTCTGCAGGCTGGCCCAGCCAGGGGGGTACAAGGCTTGCCTGTACTGACCTCCAGCGTGGAAAGAAAAAGAACGTTCACATCCTGACTCTAAACTTCTCTCCTCGCCCCGTGAGTCAGTACATAAACTTTAATTCAGATGTTGGCAGGACTGTCAGCAGCTCGTATGTCACGAGGAGCCCAAGAAGGCTGCCTGTGCCCGCCCGCAGCTGCCTCTACCGCCTTCCCCCGAGGTTGGAACCTCCTTGATTTGTGGAAACTTAAAGACTAGGGCCTCCTCGACTGTGGGAAGCAGAACTTCAGCGTGGATCTCTGCCTCAGGTCCCAGTTCAGGGACCCAGCCGTCGGGCCCAGGCCTGTCGTCCCCTCCCCGTCTGGGTGCATGGACGGTCCCTGCTCACAGCCAACCTGGGAGAAAGCGAGCTATTAGCCCTGAGCAGTGTAGACACAGGGGCCGACAACAGACAAAAGCACAGGCAGGAAACAGGTAACTTCCGTTCCTCCTGGGGCAGCAGCCTCTCCTAAACTAATTCTCCCTGTCAGCCTACCCGCAGGTTCCTACTTATAAGTGAAAGTGAAGTGAAAGTGGCTCACTCCTGTCCAACTCTTTGCGACCCCATGGACTATAGAGTCCATGGAATTCTCCAGACCATAATACTGGAGTGGGCAGCCTTTCCCTTCTCCAGGGGATCTTCCTACTTACAAGGGCTTGCAGCAAAATGTGGAAATAGATATTACCATATTTATAATAGATAGCCAATGGGAATTTACTGTATGACTCAGGGAACTCAAAACGGATCTCAGTAACAACCTAGAAGGGTGGGATGGAGAGAGAGGTTGGAGGGAGGTTCAAGTGGGATGGGACATGGGTAAACTGTGGCTGATTAATGTTGATGTTTGGTAGAAACCAGTGCAATACTGTAAAGGAATTATCCTTCAATTAAAAATAAATAAAATAAAAATTTAAAAAAAAAAAAAAAAACCAAAACCCCCAGGGTTGGTAAATGCCTCGCTGAAGGGCAGAGCCTGTGACCTGTGGGTGGAGTCTGTGAACTGTGGGTGGAGCCTGCAATCTGTGGGTGGGGCCTGTGATCAGTGGGCGAAGCTGATCTCCAGAGCCTGAGTCCTCTTCCCCTCTCCTCCCTCACCTTTTTTAGGTGCTACCTGGTGGGGACAGTTAAATGACACAGCCGACTGCTGTGACACCCGTCTGGGTGCATGGACGGTCCCTGCTCACAGCCAACCTGGGAGAAAGCGAGCTATTAGCCCTGAGCAGTGTAGACACAGGGGCCGACAACAGACAAAAGCACAGGCAGGAAACAGGTAACTTCCGTTCCTCCTGGGGCAGCAGCCTCTCCTAAACTAATTCTCCCTGTCAGCCTACCCGCAGGTTCCTACTTATAAGTGAAAGTGAAGTGAAAGTGGCTCACTCCTGTCCAACTCTTTGCGACCCCATGGACTATAGAGTCCATGGAATTCTCCAGACCATAATACTGGAGTGGGCAGCCTTTCCCTTCTCCAGGGGATCTTCCTACTTACAAGGGCTTGCAGCAAAATGTGGAAATAGATATTACCATATTTATAATAGATAGCCAATGGGAATTTACTGTATGACTCAGGGAACTCAAAACGGATCTCAGTAACAACCTAGAAGGGTGGGATGGAGAGAGAGGTTGGAGGGAGGTTCAAGTGGGATGGGACATGGGTAAACTGTGGCTGATTAATGTTGATGTTTGGTAGAAACCAGTGCAATACTGTAAAGGAATTATCCTTCAATTAAAAATAAATAAAATAAAAATTTAAAAAAAAAAAAAAAAACCAAAACCCCCAGGGTTGGTAAATGCCTCGCTGAAGGGCAGAGCCTGTGACCTGTGGGTGGAGTCTGTGAACTGTGGGTGGAGCCTGCAATCTGTGGGTGGGGCCTGTGATCAGTGGGCGAAGCTGATCTCCAGAGCCTGAGTCCTCTTCCCCTCTCCTCCCTCACCTTTTTTAGGTGCTACCTGGTGGGGACAGTTAAATGACACAGCCGACTGCTGTGACGTTAAGACAAAACTCAACATACCTGTTCATGAGTTAGACTTATCACTGCACACAACCTCATCTTTGTCAACTAAAACTTGTCCTGATCTGCAGTGGGTGAACAGGATGGGATGCCTGAATTGCAGCTGGAAACACACACTCTGTGTCCCCTCTGGAGAAATCGCCCAACCCAAGCACCCTAAAAAGGATCTAAATATAAGATGGTCTTGTTATTGTAAAATGAAGCTGAAGAAAACCAGAAGCATGTTTAAGGTTTTGAAAAATCTCATTATGTTCAAAACAGCCTGTGTTTGGTGCTATAGAGTTTATGAGCCTGAAAATAAAGTTACAGGGCGTAATATAGAAGAGACCTAATCAATATCATATATCCAGGAAGCTTGGAAATTGAAGGGAAAGCTCATATGTGCTGCTCAAGACTGCCAAAACCAGGACAGGGCACATGCAGAGGAAGTCAGAGCTCGTACGCAGCCCAGGTTACCTCATCCAAGTGGAACACTTCCTCCAGGAGCCTGACTTCCCAGACGTGGACGACTCCTGCCCTACTCCTTCTCATCTGTGTCCTTATTTTTTAATGGCAGGTAGGCTTCCTTGGTGGCTCAGACAGTAAAGCATCTGCCTGCAATGAGGGAAACCCAGGTTCAATCCCTGGGTCAGGAAGATCCTGGAAAAGGGAATGGCAACCCACTCCAGTACTCTTGCCTGGAAAATTCCATGGATGGAGGAGCCTGGTAAGCTACACTCCATAGGGTCGCAAAGAGTTGAATACGACTGAGTGACTTCACTTCAGACTCCATGAGAAATGGTTAGTTCTTTTATCATTTGGAATGGGTCAATCCAAATGATCTCATTCCTTCTCTATCCTGTTTAAACATGAGTAGTTAATTAATAGGGGGCTTCCCCCAGTGGCTCAGCAGTAAAGAATCCACCTGCAATGCAGGAGATGCAGGAGCCAAGGGTTCAGTTCCTAGGTTGGGAAGATCCTCTGGAGGAGGGCATAGCAGCCCACCCCAGGATTCTTGCCTGGAGAATCCCATGGACAGAGGAGCCTGGTGGGCTACAGTCCATAGGGTCTCAAAGAGTCGGACACGACTGAAGCAACTGAGCAGAGCACAGCATAGCACAGTAGATTATTAAGAGAGATTATTTTCTGAAGACAAGGGGAGGAGAAATGTCTCCTTTCCCTTCATCATAAAAGATAGCGTGAACCTCTGTAGATATGTCCGTGTCCACTCCCACCCCCATCCCAACTTTGAAAACTTGGGGCTTGGGTGAAAGCCTAGAAGCAAGGTCCAATGATCACAGTTCCTAGAAATGTGACCTTGGACGAGTCACTCCTTAAACCTCACTTTTCTCAACTGATAGTGGAGACAGGTCTCCAATCACATATCATTCCCTTGGAGACCCCTGACCCAGCAACCTGATCAATGATGACGTTGCTGCTGCTAAGTCACTTCAGTCCGACTCTGTGCGACCCCATAGACGGCAGCCCACCAGGCTCCCCCGTCCCTGGGATTCTCCAGGCAAGAACACTGGAGTGGGTTGCCATTTCCTTCTCCAATGCATGAAAGTGAAAAGTGAAAGTGAAGTTGCTCAGTCGTGTCCGACCCTCAGCGACCCCATGGACTGCAGCCCACCAGGCTCCTCCATCCATGGGATTTTCCAGGCAAGAGTACTGGAGTGGGTTGCCATTGCTTTCTCCAAATGATGACCTTAGGCCTCTATTTAAAATTTTTTCTTAATCTGTTTTCTTTTTAGTCACTGACAATTACTGTATTTCTGTGTGTTGATTTGTTAAAAACAGAAGATAAACCCTGGGGATACCGCATTCCCATCTCTGGAATAAGGCCTAAATTTGACAAGAGCCAGTTTAATGGTTGAATTATTATTAGTCAACTGCTGGCCATATTTAGAGGAAAGAAAAATTTAGAGATAAATTTAGAGAATGGGATAAATGGGATAAATTTAGAGAATGGCAGTGTGTATGGCTGGAAATTTTCTTGGGCTCCAAAATCACTTCGGATGGTGACTGCAGCCATGAAATGAAAAGACGCTTGCTCCTTAGAAGAAAATCTCTGACAAACTTGGACAGCATATTAAAAAGCAGAGACACCATGTTGCTGGGAAACATCCATATAGTCAAAGCTATGGTTTTTCCAATATGGTTTTTCAACTCTCAGGATGTGAGAGTTGAACCACAAAGAAGCCTGAGCACCAAAGAACTGATGCTTTCAAATTGTGGTGCTGGAGAAGACTCTTGAGAGTTCCCTAGATTGCAAGATCACAGCAGTCAGTCCTAAAGGAAATCAACCCTGAATATTCATTGGAAGAACTGATGCTGAAGCTGAAATTCCAATACTTTGGCCACCTGATGCGAAGAGCCTGACTCATTGGCAAAGACCCTGATGCTGGGAAAGATTGAGGGCAGGAGGAGAATGGGACGACTGAGGATGAGATGATTGGATGGCATCACCAGCTCCATGGACATGAGTTTGAACAAGCTCTGGGAGATAGTGAAGGACAAGGAAGCCTGGTGTGCTACAGTTCATGAGGTTGCAAAGAGATAGACAGGACTTAGTGACCCAACAACAGCAATGGTTGGAAGATGAATAAAAGCTTGCAATGGACAAGTTTAAGTTTGGCTAGAGAGTTGGGAGATAAGTCAGCAGAGCCAAGGGAATGGGGGGAAACTGAAGCAGGACCAAGGTCACAGTCAGTTAGGAGATGGCTGAGTTGAGTCCTACTCCATCCTTCAGGTGTCTGTCTGTGAAATTGCAGAGAGTCTACATACTGGTCTCTGCCCCTGGTTCTGGATCAGAGTTCCTAAAACCCTTTTAATTTCCCAAGTGATAAGGGCTTCTGGGAGCACGTTTTGTTTTATATTTGGCCTTTGACCTTGGTTTTTGACTCAGAGCTCCTAAATCTCTTAGAATTTCCTGTGTAATAGGAGCATCTTTTGTTTTAATGAGGCATCTCTTCATGGGCTCCTGGAGAGCTTTAGCATGGGGGCTGATTGCCCAGAAGACCAAGCCATGATTCGAAGGTTACTGCTCCACCTGTCATCCCCTGGTTTTGGACATGTCCTACGTGAGCATGTAAAGAAGATATGAGTGCCTTTCCCAGACCCTATGCAACATCAGGGTGTACTGGCCAAGTGCCCTTTAGGTATAACATTAAGGGCCATGGGGAACCTAGAATGGTCGACTAAAAATCATTCACAATCTAAAAGTTGAGAGCTGTATTTTATTTGGTGGGAATGTTTGGGACTTCAATCCAGCAGACATCATCTCAAGGAACTCTGAGAGAACTGCTCCAAAGAGGTGAGAGGGGAACCAGAATATATAAGAGTTTTGCAACAAATGGGCAGGTAGTCTGAGATCACTGCTAATCAAAGAAAACCAGACATCTCAAGTTAAGGAATTTAGCACTTTTCCATGTATGGGAAGATGCAAGAGTCTGGGCTGCGTGAAATAGTTCCTTTGATATGCACCTATCTGGGGCCTGGTATTCTATGTTTTCACATCCTCAGGGCTCAACGTGGGAAGCGGCTGCTATCTGATGGCTGCTAGATGGCAGGTATTCTTTCCCTTCCTGAGTTCCCTCAGGGCTCACAAGCTGGTGGCTCTAACTGCTGATGAACGAGATTGCCTTTGTTTACTGATATGGCAGGAAACATTCCATTTACCAGGCTATGGTGGTGGCTCAGACGGTAAAGAATCTGTCTGCAATGAAGGAGACCTGAGTTCAGTCCCTGGGTGAGGAAGATCCCCTGGAGAAGGGAATGGCAACCCACTCCAGTATTCTTGCCTGGAGAATTCCATGGACAGAGGAGCCGAGCAGGCTGATGGGGTTGCAAAGACTCAGACACGACTGAACGACTAACACATTCCATTTATCGATGTGAACAATTCATTGATTATCATCTAGGTGGAGAGTGGAGTGACCACAGTCCCAGCACCTACATCTTCTTGCTTGAAGCATCTTCCTGAAGGTGTCCCCTGTTTTGCTCCCTCACAGGCAACTGCAACCTGGGAATCAGGGGAGTCAGCGATCCCAGGAGCAGCAGGGTCAACCCTCGAGGCCAACGGGCTTCACTGGTCAGAGCCCCAGGCTCCCTCTTCTCCAGTGGGTGATTCCTAGCTGGGCTCTGTGCTTTCTCAGAGGATCCTGCATGCGACCGAGCTCCAGGCACCCAGGTGGCAATGCCCACTGACACTTTGTCAGGTTTTCTCCCTGTTCTGCTTCATCTCCTCACTCCCTCCTCCACCTACTGGCATCCCCTCCACGTGGACCACCTGCCTCCATATCCCTTCAGGATCCTGCTTTTAGGGAGACTTAAATGAAGAGTGTACACAGTAGTTGAGGACCTAGAATACTCACTGTTAAGCCAGGAACATAGAATTATTGTTGCACTGAAGAAGAACTGAACAGATATGAGGAAAATATGATTCCTCTGAGCAATGCTCATCCCCAGAGGGAAGTTCTTTCAGGGAACCACAGCGAAGGGTGGGTAGGGTTTTCATTGTAAGTGTGGGAGAGGAAGACAAGAAGGTGGGAATATGTCAGGAAGGAGAAAAGATGAGGGAAAGAGGGCTTGGAAAACAGAAACTTGACACGGTGAGGAGGAAGTGTCAGTCGTCCAGTCGTGTCTGACTCTTGTGACCCCACGGACTGTGGCCCCCCAGGCTCCTCTGTTCAAGGGGTTTCCCGGGCAAGAATACTGGAGTGGGTTGCCATTTCCTTCTCCAGGGGATCTTCCTGACCCAGGGATTGAACCTGCGTGTCCTGCATTGGCAGGTGGCTTTTTTTTTAACCATTGAGCCACCAGGAAAACTTTGATGTCTAAACTGAACCAAACCAATCAAAAACCATCTTGTGATTTCCAGCCATGAAACCAAGTGTATCTGTATAATTGAGTGCAGATGAGGGAATCAGTTCATTCAGTCATCTTTTATTGAACTTGGAGGATGACAGACACGGCGCTGGGGTGAGGGGATCTCGGCGGGCCTGCTGAGTTTCTATGCTCAGTTTATGGACTGAGCCCCTGCTGGCACTGTATTAACTGCTTTGTGTTAAAAAGAAACAGAACTCTGGATTTATAGAATGTTTGAAGTGGAAGAGAATTCAGAAGTAAGAGCTTTTAGCCTCCATATTCCACTAAAAAGGAAAAGAGAGTCAGAGCGTGAAATGGCAAAGCTGGACTTGAACGCAGGTCTCCGCTGGGCCCTGGACCCACGCTTTCCCCCAACAGCCCACATCTCCTTTTGGGAGATGGATGGCAGATGCATCTCAGAGAGTTCAGGTCTCGTGTGCCGACTGCTGGTTTATAGAGTTCTTCTATAGAGCCATGTTTTATTACACTAATTTTTAATTTGATTCAAAAGCCCCAGTATGAAATAGGAGAGTCATAAACTATCTTGAGCGGGAAATATTAGGAGGAAAATTGTGGCAATGGTGAAATTCTTTCTTGTGCTGTAGAATCCCAAGGGGAAAGAAAGTGGGAGGAGAGGGAGCTTTTTCTGCCTCATCACCTCCATTTTGGACGTTCTTTTAGGAGGAGAGAAACAAGCTTTTGGAGCATCTTGATGGTGGCTCTCTACCATGAACTTGCATCAAAATCTCATGGATTCCTATAGCCACACAATTATTATTTGATGAGTCAGGGTAGAGTCTTGGTAATAATCTTTGGAAACTTTTCCTTACAACAACATCACAAATCTTGCCAAGGGACCTATCACAATATTGATCAGTGACTGATTTCCAAGAAATGCGAAAGAAGGCGTTGAATGTGAAATGAGGGGGCAGCCTGCAAAAGCCAGACCTTGGAAACTATGGGTCAGACAGCCCGGGTATTTGATGGATAAATTGAAATAACAAGAGAAGGAGAGTATGGGGGAGAACGTGTATATGTGTTAGTCACTCAGTTGTGTCCAACTCTGCAACCCCACAGGCTGTAGCCCGCCAGGCTCCTCTGTCCATGGGATTCTCCAACAAGAACACTGGAGTGGGTTTCCATTCCCTCCTCCAGGGTGTCTTCCTCACCCAGGGATCAAACTCCAGTTTCCTGCATTGTCAAATAGATTCTTTACTGTCTGAGCCACCAGGGAAGCCCCATGGGGGAGAATGCATACACGTACTTGTATGGATGAGTCCCTTCGCTGTTCACCTGAAACTATCACAACATTGTTAATCAGCTATAGCAAAATACAGAACAAAAAATTTAAAAAAAAAAAAAAAGGTGGGAAAGGGACTTGCACGTCAGAAGAGACTTAAACAGTGTTTCGGGAGCCACAGTTCATGGGGTCGCAAAGAGTCAGACATGACTGAGTGACTAACACACACACACACACACACACACACACACACACACACACACAGTGTTTCATGTTTGAGACAATGTGAGGAAGGAACTAGTATTGAAGTAAAATGATGTGGATATTTGGAGGGAGATGTGAGCTGAGCCCAGGATGGGGCATGAAGGATGGGGTCTTGCTCCTTCCCCTGAGTACCAGTTACAAGGCCCCTCGTCATCATCACCGTTGTCATCTACTTTCATAAGGCTGATTTCACCTTGGAAGGAAAGCTATGACCAACCTAGACAGCATATTAAAAAGCAGAGACATTACCAACAAGGGTCCGTCTAGTCAAACCTATAGTTTTTCCAGTAGTCACGTATGGATGTGAGAATTGGACTATAAAGAAAGTTGAGCACCGAAGAATTGATGCTTTTGAACTGTGGTATTGGAGAAGACTCTTGAGAGTCCCTTGGACTGCAAGGAGATCCAACCAGTCCATCATAAAGGAAATCAGTCCTGAATATTCATTGGAAGGACTGATGCTGAAGCTGAAACTCCAATACTTTGGCCATCTGATGGGAAGAACTGACTCAGGTCTGGAAAAAACCCTGACACTGGGAAAGATTGAGGGCAGAAGGAGAAGGGGATGAGATGGTTGGATGGCATCACTGACACGATGGACGTGAGTTTGAGCAAGCTCCAGGAGTTGGTGATGAACAAGGAAGCCTGGTGTCCTGCAGTCCATGGGGTTGCAAAGAGTCAGACACGACTGAGCAACTGAACTGAACTGAACTGAACTGAATGCAGGGGATCTCAAGGTCGAATAACCTTGCTTCCATGTTTTCTACCAATGTCCATACTTTCCTGCTTTGCTTCAGCCTTCACCAGCTCTCTGTGACCTTCCACATTGAGGCCAACTCCCTCCCTGGTGTCTGTGGAGCTGCCTCACATCTGCCGACTCTGTGATCTTGTTCAACCCCATCATCCAGCCCCATTTCTGAACCTCCTCCAGCCAGACCTCTTCTTTGAAATCCTGCTGGCTGCTCTGAGGTCCTTGCCTTCTTTCTCTGCCAGCTTTGTGGACAATGACACTTAAATGTTTTGAGATCCCACGAGAGCAGGGATCACGACTCCTTTCTTTGCTGACATTCTCTGGCAACCGAAGGTTCCTTGATATGAAGAGAAAAACTTCCTTGGTAATCAGTGTAAGTCAGATTCCATCCTGCATTTTCCACCATTGTACACTTACCATCTCTTAGCCCACCCTCAAGTCCACCGAGGGGAGGGCCACAGCCTCCTAGTCCAGGACACAGAGCTGGGGACACCAGGTCCAGTTCAGTTCAGTTCAGTCGCTCAGTCGTGTCCGACTCTTTGCGACCCCATGAATCGCAGCACGCCAGGCCTCCCTGTTCATCACCATCTCTCGGAGTTCACTCAGACTCACATCCATCGAGTCAGTGATGCCATCCAGCCATCTCATCCTCGGTCGTCCCCTTCTCCTCCTGCCCCCAATCCCTCCCAGCATCAGAGTCTTTTCCAATGAGTCAACTCTTCGCATGAGGTGGCCAAAGTACTGGAGTTTTAGGGTGACAATATACAGCCTTGACGCACTCCTTTTCCTATTTGGAACCAGTCTGTTGTTCCATGTCCAGTCCTAACTGTTGCTTCCTGACCTGCATACAGATTTCTCAAGAGGCAGGTTAGGTGGTCTGGTATTCCCATCTCTTTCAGAATTTTCCACAGTTTATTGTGATCCACACAGTCAAAGGCTTTGGCATAGTCGATAAAGCAGAAGTAGATGTTTTTCTGGAACTCTCTTGCTTTTTCCATGATCCAGCGGATGTTGGCAATTTGATCTCTGGTTCCTCTGCCTTTTCTAAAGCCAGCTTGAACATCAGGGAGTTCACGGTTCACGTATTGCTGAAGCCTGGCTTGGAGGATTTTGAGCATTACTTTACTAGCATGTGAGATGAGTGCAATTGTGCGGTAATTGGAGCATTCTTTTGCATTGCCTTTCTTTGGAATTGGAATGAAAACTGACCTTTTCCAGTCCTGTGGCCACTGCTGAGTTTTCCAAATTTGCTGGCATATTGAGTGCAGCACTTTCACAGCATCATCTTTCAGGATTTGAAACAGCTCAACTGGAATTCCATCACCTCCACTAGCTTTGTTCGTAGTGATGCTTTCTAAGGCCCACTTGACTTCACATTCCAAGATGTCTGGCTCTAGATGAGTGATCACATCATCATGATTATCTGGGTCGTGAAGATCTTTTTTGTACAGTTCTTCTGTGTATTCTTGCCACCTCTTCTTAATATCTTCTGCTTCTGTTAGGTCCATACCATTTCTGTCCTTTATCGAGCCCATCCTTGCATGAAATGTTCCCTTGGTATCCAGGTCCAGGCAGGCCAATTCTCTGGGGAAACAAGGAAAACTGGGTTTTTCTCCCAGAATCTTTCCTCCACCTAGCCTTAAGGACCCCAGAGAGACCCACATGGAGATGTCTTCTTTCCTTTCCCTGTTCAATAAATAACATTCTGAGTCTTCAAGAGAGGTGGTGTGGAGAGCTACATCTTCCCAGTGGAAGCCCACCCAGGCTGGATAAGCAGGAGGAAGTGGAATGAAAACAAAGCAGGTAAGGATGATAACGAAGATGCACACTCTGGCTGGAGAAAAGAGTGTGACAATGACGTGGCTGAGCAGAGCATGGGGCCGGTGCACATGTGTGGCTGAGGCAGGCTTTAGTGCAGCAGAGTCTTGTCTTTGTGGGGAGAGGACTTGACCAGGACAACAAGGAGTGAATGGTGACGGAGCTCCCCCTCAGGACCAGACACCACCCCAGGTTCCCATCATTCCATTCTAAACTGATAAACACCCTTTCATTCATCATTGTCCTTGGATAGCAAGGGATGCTCAGAAAGGTTGCATTCACTTTGCTCCCACATTTCCCAGACAAAATGGAGACTGAAACTGATGTTTGTTTTTGGCTTTCAAAATCTGCAATCCTACTGTGCCTCTCAAACTGTTCAGGTATATCTACTTCTTTCCTACTGTGTGGATCTCTTGGAAATTGTGGTAAGTCAACCCTAGAATAGCTAAGCATACATTCACATCACATCAGATGCCATCCACCTAACCTAGATGCTATTTAGCAAATGTTCAATGAGTTTTGAAAATTTACAGGAGACAAACAGAACAATGTGAAGTAAAAAAAAAAAAAAAATTGATTCATTTGATTGTCTTGTGACTCAGGAAAAAAAGATCACCTCTAAAACTGAAGGATGAAATAGCCCCATGCCCAGGTCTCAGAAAGAGGGAGCAGAGAATCCCAGCCCCCCTGCTCCTCCCCAGGGCACCCATCAGGTCTCCTGGAGCTACAAATGCCCACCAGAGAAGCAAGACAGTGATTTGGTTTTCTGCTCAGTTTAGTCACTCATTCGTGTCTGACTCTTTGTGACCCCATGGACTTCAGCACGCCAGACTTCCCTGTCCATCACCAAATCCCGGAGCTTGCTCAAACTCATGTCCATTGAGTCAGTGATGCCATCTAACCATCTCATCCTCTGTTGTCCTCTTCTCCTCCTGCCTTCAATCTTTCCCAGCATCACGGTCTTTTCCAATGAGTCAGTTCTTCTCATCAGATGGCCAAAGTATTGGAGTTTCAGCTTCAGCATCAGTCCTTCCATGAATATTCAGGACTAATTTCCTTTAGTATGGACTGGTTGGGTTTCCTTGCAGTCCAAGGGACTCTCAAGAGTCTTCTCCAATACCACAGTTCAAAAGCATCAATTTTTCAGCACTCAGTTTTCTTTATGGTCCAACTCTTTAGATTTTGTCATTTCCTTTTTATACTAGTCACCTAAACATCTTGTGAGAAATTTGGAAAATACAGGTAAACCAAGAAAAACTTCCAATGGAGTCATCATAAAAATTTTCCACTAATACTTCATCACAAAGACTTTTGGGTCAGAAATCCTTCAGATGATTTTCCATGTGTTGGTATTCTGTGGATCTCTGCTTTTGCATGCCTGCTTTTCAGTCCAATTAACACACAGCTGCTTTAGTGTTTCTCAAAGATGGGCCCCCACCAGGTGTGCGGTGAATTACCTGAGGTGCATGTGCAAGTGCGGATCCCTAGGCCTTTTGTTCTACTGAATCCAAAGCTTGCCGGTTATGGAAGGAAGAATCTGTTTTTAACAAAATTTCTGGCACAGTTGTTGTCTGCACTTCGCCTTCGTCACACTCATACATTCTACCCTAGAGTCTGGGTTACTTAGTGCCCTGCTGGTGGACACTGGGGCAAGCTCATTTTTCTTCATGATGCCACATGTATCAAAGCATGTGTGACATTAAATAGTGTTTTCTTTGGACAAATTCCTGGAAGTGGGATTGCTGGAGGATGGGGTCATTGCTATATGTAGAAGCAGCTGGAGGTGCCGAGGTGAGAGTGCCAAGTGGCAGCTGTGGAGTCAGCTCAACCAGTGCCCTACCTTGACCTGGCCCCTGCCCTGCCCACCTGGGTGGTCCTGCAGCTTCCCCGCCTGCCCTGCCCAGAGATGGTCCTACCTGGCCACTCCTACAGTTCTCCAGGTGGCTGAATGCGGATGAATCTCCATGGGGAGGGCTTGGGAAGGGGCCACGTTGAGGAGGAGAGCTGCCCCCCTCACAGGAGGGCTGGGACTGATGGCTCGCACTCCACCTGGGGCTCAAGCAGGTTGATGTTACACACCCCTCTTCCTCTCTTCCACTTGGCAACACTGAGAACTCCCACCTGGGTGGCCAGTTGCGCCAGGTGCTGGGACCACAGTCTGGGATGGGACTCAGTCCCAGCCTTGGGTTCCTTGCATTCCAGCTGGAGAGACAAAATTGGAGACGAAGGAAATAGGGAAGAAGCCAGGACCTCTTGGAGGCCACAGGAAAGTCACCAGAAAGATGCCAATTTCTTTTTTATCTCAAGAGGAAACTTCTTTAACTATGAAAGGAACACACAGTTATCTAAGTCACAGAGAAGCACAGAACAATCTTAGAAACCCATCACTGCCTCACTCCTCTGACATAGCTACTATTAGGTTCTGGACCCTGAAACTGCATATTAAAAAGTTATGTATGTATGAATGTACAGAGGGAGGTCATACTTCACAGGATTTTTTCATTAAACTGGTTCTTCCACTCAGCAATATGACTTGAGCACCTTCTCATGTCCATACACCAATGACCTCTTTTTAGAATTGTTTTCCTGTCCGTAAGGTTGTCTATGTTACAGGTGGTGCCTATGGCCCACACTCTTGTTTCCAGTCAGTATTGTATTATGGGTTTTATGGCCAGGCTCTGCTCCTGACCTGTTGGATACCCCACCTCCTGGGCCATAGGTCCCCTGTTTATAGCCCATGCCCACCAGGCTGCTCCACCCACAGGATTTTCCAGGCAAGAGTACTGGAGCGGGGTGCCATTGCCTTCTCCGTATCAGCATCTATTTGTATCTTAATGAGAACCTAGCATCTTAATAGATTGTTGAATTGCTGTACATATTATTTTAGAAGCAAACCTGGAATGTAAATAGCAGGAAAGCTCAAGTTACTGATACTAGTGCGGTTGGTGAAGACACGAAAGCCAGAGAAACGCTTTCCTGAAGAATGTTCTAGACTTTGAAGTCGGTCAAGTGGGCACCACCTCTCAGGGAATTGGCTACTGCTGACCTCTAATGGAAACTCCAGGTATTACACCAAAAAGAACTTGGAAACCCAGAAACTAGTTGTTATTTGTGATTGATCCAACGGAAGTTGTGAAACCCTGGGGTCTCGGAAAAGGTGCCAATTTTCTCATGATTAGAGGAAACTTAACAGAGTGGATGGCATAGATCCAGGGAGTCACGCCTCAAACTGCGGGGCCGACTTTTGGTTAGAGCCAATGCTGACCGTTTTCTTAAATCTGTAATGTTTGTAGCACCATGATACATAGCGCTGAAAGTTCACGTGAGCTCACTCTCTAGTTATATATCAGGCATCATGCTCCCCCTGTGTTTCTAATGTTCCCCCTGTTTTCTAGGTGTTCCTGGCTTCAGTCCATAACTGCCTGTGACCTCTCATTATTGCTGGACTCATTTTCTTCCTGGTGGGGAGGCCCCACCCCAGGAGAGCTTTAGCTCCCAGTCAACTGAGAGCTCCTAGTCAACTGAGAGCTCCTAGTCAACTGATACCTGGAGCTGGGCATCCTGGCTGCCCTTTTCCAGGCTCAAAAGCCCAAGAAACTCTCATCCTGATTGGGTGGAGGCCATCCATTTGCAAAGAAGCCAGCAACAAGGAGCTCACAATGCTAAATGACTGTAAAGTCATTACCTTACTGGCCTCAGCCTAGCTGGAAAGTCCTTTGCTGACTACTTTTGTAGGAAAAGAGTGAGTCCAGAAAGCAACCAAATGTTTGTCTTTGGATTGTGTTTATCTTACACCAAGGATGATGTGGACCATTTGTGGTGTCGGGACTTGGACACTTGTCTGGAGATGCAGGGCCAGTGGAGGTGGGCAAAGCTTGGAACTGCAGGGGTCCTCAGTGGAAGGGGGAGGGGGGCCAAGGAACCAAAGGAAGGTGGAGAAACAAGACGATGCTGTCCTGAAATGCAGCCAAGAGAAACTGTGTAGGTGGGAAAAGCAGGCCAACAATGGTACATTTTCATAAAATGTGATGACATTTTAGCGATGTGTGAATTCACTTATGTTTTCTGCTCCAAAACTTCAGAGTGAGACCACCTGAATTAGTATTCTGAGTTCCTGCATGTTTTTTTTTTTTTTTTTTTTTTTATCATCAGCAGGGGGAAAACTGGATGGGTTTCTCTTTTTCAGCTCTATGTGTCTCATTTGGCCTCCAGAAGATGACATATAATAAGCTCCACTTTCTGTGGCTGAGATGCTGAGGCTGACACGATCTCTTTCTCCAACTTCAATGAGTTCCCTTAACCCCACAGCATTTTTTCCTGCCCTTGGAAGAGGAAGGCCTAGCTGTGAGGTAACAAAAAATTAAGGCCAATGTTTGAAAATACATAAGATAAATCCTTCATAGTCTAGGACTGCCATATTTTAAAATGATCTATATGTGTGCTGGCATATATGTTCACTGTAGAAAATTTAGGGAATACATAAAAATTAGGGAGGAAAAATTGAGCCACTGAGTTCTACTACACAGCAAGAGCAACATCCAGTATTTTATTGTGTGTTCTTAGAACTCTTAAAAAAATTTATTTATATTTATTTCCCCATCTCTGGTTCTTTATCCATATCTGTATCTACAGAGTTGGGAGTCAAATCATTCATAGTGTTTTGTAAAATTGGTTTATTTTGGTTAAAAATGATAGAAATGCTTACTATGTACTCTTATGAAATGTGACTTGAAGGGATATATAATACTCCATCATGAGTCTACCACAATTGTCCTAGTGTTTAAGCTATTTGGGAGGTTTCCCTGGTAGCTCAGGTGGTAAATAATCTGCCTGCAGGGCAGGAGACCTGGGTTCGATCCCTGTGTTGGGAAGATCCCCTGGAGAAGGGAATGGCTACCTACTCCAATATTCTTGCCTGGAGAATCCCATGGACAGAGGAGCCTGGCGAGCTACAGTCCATGGTGTTGCAAAGAGTCGGACATGACTCAGCGGCTAACGTTTAAGGTATTTTTATTGCTTTATTACTGAAAATGAGGCGGAAAATGACATCTAGTAAGATTTCCTTTGTTTACTTGTACACTTTGCAATTTATTAATAATTCTGATAACTGAATAAGCAAAGGCTAAAAGGGCATCCCTAGTCTTCAGTCAACAGATGAAGATGTTTGAGTTAAAAGGTGATGAATGACTTTCCTAAGGTACTTTGAATAAAACTACAAGTGCTTTACAAAAAAAAAAAAAAAAAATTTTCAAAACTGATCAGTAAGATAGGACTTAGGAAAGTGGGCAAGGCCTCTGTGTCTGTCTGCTCCCAGACAATGTTTTGCATCCCTGCTGGTCCTGAACTGAGAGGGCCACAGTTGTCTGAGGTTGTGAGGAAAGCCTAGGTGAAAGGGAGGAGCCCGATAAAGTCGGGGGCCTTTCCACAATTCAGACATCCTCCCAGCATGAAAGGAGGGTGCTGTCAGTCTTTATTTGCCAGGTAGGGATTATGAAGACCCGTGGCAAAGAAAGGGTTCCAGGAGCAGAGCAGAGCTGGGATCTAGTGTGTAGGATGTTAGTGGAGCCTCCTTGGACTCAGCACCTCTGAGGGGAGGGGGAGGAGTGAAGGAGTGAGCAGGAGTATAAAGGGGATGGGGTGGAAGAGGGGGAGGATGGGGGGCAGGGGCAGAGGTGGGGGAGCAGGGCTGGAGGAGGGGCTTTTCTGTTCTTTTTCTGATAACAATCTTGTACAGAATTTCCATAGCCATGGGAGAGAGGATAAAGTTAATGGTGTTTTTTTGGAAACAGCTCTGAGAACGAGGTACCAAGTTTATGGATGCCATCTCATCTTCTCTGTGGGATTTTAAGCTAAAAATAAATACCTGTATGCATTCTCGCTTGGGTCAGAGGATTCATTTTTCCTTTGAACAAAAAACAAGAAAATATTCATCAGTATTTAATCAAAATACAATGTAGTTGACTTAATTCAATCACTACAAACTGATCAAAGTGACATAATTGCTTGATAGATGGCCTTAATACATGGCATAAAATATATATTTTGTTCAGAAAATAACTAGTCAACTTTACTGTATGCTGAGGTTTGTTTGCTTTTCAAATACTGCAAGTAAGATGTGGAGTTTAATTTTCTGTTTATTATGTACCAGTTTCACTGATATCCATGTAACTTTTAACCATATGTTTTCATATTTTATGCTTTCCTTTTCTTGTTACCCCAAATTTGTACTTCCTATTTCTCCTTATCCAAAATTACAATTTTCTACTGACTTCTAGCATTCACTCTCAGTTCAGTTCAGTTCAGTAGCTCATTTGTGTTCAACTCTTTGAGACCCCATGAACTGCAGCTTGCCAGGCATTCACTCCACTGTACATGTATGTAGCATTCACTCTGCTGTACATGTGTGTAGCATTCCCTCCGCTGTACATATATGTAGCCTTCACTCCATGTGTACATGTATGTAGCATTCGCTCCACACGTACGTGTATGAACAAAATTATGTCTTTTTCTCAATAATGCGTGTGTGCTCAGTCATGTCCAATTCTTTGTGACCCATGGACGGTAGCCCATCAGGCTCCTCTCCTCTTTCATGGGATTTCCCAGGCAAGAATACTGGAGTAGGTTGCCAATTCCTGCTCCAGAGGATCTTCCCAACCTAGGGATCAAATCTATGTCTCCTGTATCTCCTGCACCGGCAGGTGGATTCTTTACCACTGCACCACCTAGAAAGAACTTTTATGTGTACAATCTCTTTAAATTTGTGAATGAACAAAAAATTTTCTGTCTTGGAAAAATCAAATTGTGCTTTCTCCTGTCATTTTCAGCAGTGACCCCAGTGCATTGCTTTGGAACAGAAAGAATAAACTTTGGTATGAAAAATAATTAACTCCAGCACACACGGTGGTAAGGGGCAAAACCTAAACTTGTCCATCTCTGTGCTGAATACGGGGTTTCACTCTGGAATGACAAAACGCAAGAATCACAGGAGGGTTTTGTTTTTTGTTTGTTCTGGGACTTTCACAGCCACAGTGTGCATGATACATTTCTACTCCAAGTGGGGATGGTTAAATACTAAACTCCAATCCCAGTCCTCAGCCACTGTGGTTATAAGGAGAGCAGCCTGTTTATCAAATGAGACTCTCCCCTTTCTAGCCACTCTGATTGGACCAGGCAGAAGCACATGACCCAAGCTGGGCCAATGAGCCTCTTCCCTATGAAAGTCACAAACATCTGGAGGAGGACACATCCTTGAACTGGCTCAGTCTTGACTGCTGGCCTGTGTAGTCCAGAAGTTGCTAGGAATGGCTTTGTTCATTGGGAAGTGGAAAATCAAAGGCTGAACTGCACCAGAAATAAGAGTGAGCAGCCCCAGAGAGGGAAGCGTGACTGAGAGACACACAGAAAATGTTCTGGGGTCTTGTGAAAGCTCTGGACTATGGTTTATTATAGTCCAGAGACCTAGGGCATCTGTGCTCACGGGTTCCAAGAGCCCCTGCCTCTTGATAACCCATCCCTCTTCTTTTTAATCCCCAAAGCCTCCATCCCCACCCCCTGCCACTAAACCTGCTGTTTTGTAACCCAAAGAGCTTTGACTACAAATCACAATATTAAATATTTGTATTTTTGAAATCCAAAAAGATAAAAAGAAGGTGTAAGGTTTAAGGATTACTCACAGCTGGCCTGGGATTTGAGGAGTAGAAGCTGTGAAAGTAAGAGTATCAGGAGAGGTTTCCCTGGAAGCGTTTCAGCTCCAGTCCAGCCACCCTGACATCCATTCTGTGTTATTGCCCTGGGGCAGTGTGTGTCACTGAAAAAATGAGGCCGTCACGCAAATGTTTTTGGAATAAACTATCTGAAATTGTCTTCAATTTCAACAATTCCTTTTCTCCATCTCATGGGAAGGGTAATTGTGCAACTCTTATCTCAGCCCACACAGCAATTCCAAGATAGGAGTATCTTTTCCCTTATTTTGCAGATAAAGGAAAATAATGGAGAATTAATTTGCCTTGGATCACTCAGCTAGTCTAGGGCAAAGGAAACAATTGCACTCAGTTCTTCTTGTTTTTAAGCAGGGTGCTTTCGTCTGTGACACACAGTGCTGTTTCTGTCTCTTTTCTTGACAAGAATATCAACTCTCACTCCATTTAAAGATTATCAAAGTGTTTAATGAGTAATTTTATTATTTTGGTAGAGGATGTGTTGAGGAAAACTTATAATTGGTTTTCATTCACAATTTTATGTTGCATAAAAATTGCCAGAAGACAGAGAAGCAAAGTATTCAGGCTTAATATGTTTTTTTCCTTCCAAAGAATCCCTAATTTATAGCCTCGCTAAAGAAGTTTGCCTGTAGATATGGTTTTTCAGTACATTTGGAATTATGCACATCCAGATATAGGAACAAGAACTGTTTATAACAACCAAAATAATGAGGTAACACTTCTTTACAGTAGCTATCACTTAATATTTTCACTGGGCTAAAGGTTAATGTGGATTATTTCATTCACTCCTTTAAGCAATTATATAAGGCAATTAAGGTAGCTTTTCTGATGTTACTGTAGAGCATCTAAAAATGCGGGCTATTGCCAATTTTCAAGTTGGATATTGTGCTTTTGCAGACAAAGGAAACAGGAGAAGCACCACCAGGGAATCTGTCTTGAGCCTTCCCAGTGCTGGTCACGGATAACGTCACAGCGTGAGGATGACATACTGCCCTTGACCTGAAGCTACGTGTTACCCTGCTCTCTCAAAGTGGAGAGGCAGGACCCAGGGCTGCTTCATTAGGTCCAGTGAGAGGTGAGGGCTGGGTTACCAAATCACAGACTTATTAATGAGTGAACAGAGGGACTTCCCTGGTCATCCAGGGATTAAGACTTTGCTTCCAAAGTGGGCTACCTGGGGTCAATCTCTAGTAGGAGAGCAGAGATCCCACATACTGCCGGGCAGCTAAACCCGAGCACTGCAGCTCCTGAGCCCACACATGCTCATGCTGCAAAGCAGCGGAGCTCCTGCATGAGGCAACCAAGGCCTGACACAGCCAAGTATTTAAATCTGTTTTTCAAAACAGGCACAAAAACATTATAAGCATGGGGCTCATTAGAAAATCCTTGATTTTTGGTTCAAAAGGTAAAGGCAGCAGAGAACTTCATTTAAAAATGGCCCTTGCAGCAACCCCCCAAAAATCAAAACCAAAAAATAGTAGTCTTTTAATTTTTTCCAGTACAAATGAAAATGTTCACTGGGGGGATGTGACTTTCAAACTTTATTTTGGATGCTTTCACTCCATCATAGCATGGGCTTCTGACACGCCCACCATACAGCGGCCACCTTATGCGTGCAAGTCAGAAACTAAGGCCACACTGAGGCTGCAGGCCTTACCAGGGCCTTCTGGCCTTCTCCCCAGGAAGGTAAACAACATCTCACTAATAAAATAACCAAACAAACAGCAAAGTATTTGGAAGCAATGTAGTCTTAAAAAAAAAAAAAGATAGAGTCCTGATGTATAGAAATACTATTATCATGATTAACTTAACAGGAATTCTTACCTAAAGAATGTATTTTTATTTCTTTTTTTTTAATATTCTAATTTATTCCATCATTTGGCTGTGCCTGGTCTTAGTTGTGGCATGCGGGATCTAGTTCCTTGATCAGAGATGGAACCCGGGCACCTCTGTTGGGAGCGTGGAGTCTTAGCCACTGGAGCATTTGGGAAGTCCCTGTACTTTGTATTTCTAACGAACGTCTCAAACTGCTCCATATGTGAGTGCTTCTGAAGGACGGTAGGCTGAGTTATTTTCATCATGGAGCTCATTGACATATGTACTGTTTATCAGTGTCTCTGTCTCTCTGTCAGTGTGCAGCCAGACTGAATAGTAAAACAGACTTCAGTGGTGGAAGGGACTTTTACCCCAGGTTGATAGTTAAATCCATGTGACCATGAGTTTTTGGAGAGATGGTATATGATGCAATTCAACAAGTTTGTTGTAGGAGTCAGGATGCAGGGTGCCCGCCAGCCACCCAGCCTGCATCAATGACAGTGTCCTCTGTGTTTTATTTGGTTTATATGAGATGCTTCCTCCTTGCTACATCTTCATCTGAGCTTCCGGCAGAAGGGTGACAGTTCTGCTGTCTTAGCCACATGGAAAAACAGGTAGCCTTTGTGCCAAGACTTTCTTTCATTCTCTCTGTCTCCTCTCCTACTACTGGTGACCACCCTGCTTGAACAGCGTTTGAGTTCCTTTGCTCCTGATGAATTTCCCAAACTCTGTCCACGGCTGGCAGTTAGATGTCCTGCTGCCAGCTCACAAGGAATGCAAGTGGGATTGCCTCCCTCTCCATCCCCAAAGTTGCATGTTTATCCTTCTTCACCTTGATTCCCGGAAGAGTCAAACATCTGACACTCAGGTCAAGCCTGAAGGAAATGGTTGTCCCAGCTGAAAGTAGCCTGGATCTCAGTTTGCTTTTTAAGGCACTTACTCAAAATCAGTGTCTAATATTTTCTTTGTGTGATGCAGTGCCTCTCAATAAAAACAAAAAGAGGTGCTTGACCTGAACTTTAAGAGGTCCAGGCAGCAGCGATGTTCAGTGGAGAGAATAGTATTCCATTACATGTGTCTGATGAAATAAATGATTCTGACTTAAACATCCAAGCACAGCTGAGATGGAGGAGACTTATTCCCTCAGCAGAACAACATGCCAGCAGGCACTTAACTCCAGACTCTCTCTTGCTTGTATTCTGTTCTCTCAAGATGGATGCTTTAGATTATTTAATGGAGAAAGGTAGCACTTTGAACTCCAGGAAAATCAAAATGTTACAGCTTTGAGGTTTTTATTTTTTTATTTTGGTCTCACGGTACCTAGTGAATAAAACCAGCAATTTTTTTTTTTTTTTAAACTAACAAGCAAAGTTGTCTCATCTTTTAAGAAAGCAACTTCAAACATTTGGAATAGATGAAAGCTGGTCAAGCATGGAAGCAAATCATTTCGGTGTCTGATGGTTATATAATAAAAGGCACTTGATTCAAAACAGTGTGTCGTGTTGGTCAGCAAATCCCTGCTTCCACTAAATAACCAAAATACACAAATTGAAATAAAGTGAAATTCTTTTTCCAGAGTTAATGAAAGGTTCCTGTTAGTGAATTGGAGGCTTTGAAGTCCAAAGCTTCCCAACAGCACCAGGAATTCACCGGTGATTTATGACTATTTGGACAAGTGGTGACCAGAGCGTTACTCTATGGAAAGCTGACATTCTCTACCTGTCAAGGCGGCCTTCCTACAAGCTGGGCTCTGACTCCTCTGCCCGCAGCTCCTGCTTGCCTGGGCCCCGGGTGGGGTCCGAATGGGCTGTGTGGCTTGGCTCGGCCTCTGCTCTCCTCCAGGCCCTCGCCTTTTCTCTCCACCTGCCCCCATTCCACATGCCACTCTCCTTCGCGTCAGCCTGCTCACTTGCCCCAGGCCCAGACAAAGCCCACTTCCCTTCTGTGCCGTCTCTCTGGTCCTTTCTTTGTGACACTTAGTTGATCCAGGACACTAATCTAAGGCCAGTTTGCCTGAGTGAGTAGGGAGTACTCGTTGGGTCCAAGAGGCTCTTTCAGATCATTCCAGAAGTTCCCCAGCTGGACAGTGGCCATCTGCGTAAACAAATAGTGACCAAGTTTCCCACCCCATCTTTAAGCCCTTGCTGTCTATCCTGGGAGCTGGCCAGGCCCTGGGATAGTTCAGACCAACAGACCCTGTGGGAGACCCAAGGGCCTCACCGGGACAGGTGGGTTCTAGGAAAAGAGCACCCTGCATCCTCAGATGCTGGGGTGTGCGGTCCTTGCTGGGTGGCATCCAGGGCAGACACTCAGCTTGGAGGTGAGGCTGGGTTTTGACACGATCTGAGTTGGAGTGTCTGAATGGCTCCCCTAATCCCCCCATGCCCTATAGCAGTGTGGTCATAAAAAACACACACACACACACCAAGGATCCCAGCACATTCATCAAAGCTAATGTGTGTTTCTGAGTTGTTTTCTTTTCTTATTTTGATAACTTACTTGGAAACCACATGATTTTCACGACCATGAATATAAACTAGTATGAACAAGACATAAAATGACCCCCTTTATCTCAAAGTTGATCTTCCCATGCTTTTAGGCTCTGGTTTTCTCTGTCGCTATACTACCTTTCATCTCCATCAGCTGGCGTTTCTGGTACATTCCTGCACATCTCCTTTTGTGACGCAACATCCGGATGTAAAGAAAGCCCAAGACGAGAGCTGTCATCGAGGGCTTCACGGTCTAGTTGGAGATAAAAGAGGAAGCCTGAAAGGAGTAGTGAGCGAGGTGGTGTGGAGGATGGGGGTGCTGGAGAGAGCTGAACAGCTGACCCCCTAGTCAGGGGCTTCAGACCCAGTTCTGTCCCTTATTGATTGTGTGGCTTTGACACCAGGAACAGCTTTTGGAGCCTCTAATTTTGGTCCACACATCTGAAAAGTGACGATTTTGTGGCTCCTGCCTCATAGGTTTCAGTGAATGTTGAATGCGAGGATGGAGCCATTCTTGGCTCCCTGAAAAACACGTGACACAGGTCCACTGGTCACCAGAGTGCCCTGGAGTCATGAAAAAAAAAGTCTGGCTCCTGGGAAAAGTTTTGCCTGGTGAGTAGAAGGTGGCCCAAGTGAGGTCAGGATGAGACTATCCCTTTCGAGAAAAAGAGAAGAAAGAATAGCACATCTTTAGCTGCCTTTGTGTCCCAAAGTTACATCTTGTTTTCTGGATCTGATGGAAACACCTCACTCATTGAAGGAGAAAATATGAACATATTCTTATTTTGGGTAAAATATTTAAGATGGAAGTCACCAGGCACAGCTTTTCTGCGTACAAAAAGCATAAAAAAAGACAAGAACAGAAAAAATGTTGTTTGTTTAATGTGCATGGAGGATGAAGGAAAAAAAAAAAAAAAGATCTTCAAATAGTTCAGCGTCCTGTTGCTTGGCTGCAATTCATTTCCAAATAAAATTCTTCCCAATACCATCCTGGCCCGGCCTCCCCTGCCTGCCAGCCCTCACTCACTCTTCCCAGAACCACCAGCATCTTTCCGAGGCGGCACCAAAGAAAAATAGCACCTTTGTCTTTTTACACAACTTCCTAACTAAAAACATGGGACCCCTTAGAACTGAGCTCTGGGTAAGGAGTCCATGCTCAAAGACATACCCTAGAAAAATCAAGCTTGTCAAGATTTATGAATGTGTTGATATGGATCATAACTCCATCCGTAGAATGAAATTCGGACATTTGAATCTGAAATTTATGTCTCCATGATGTCAACTATCTGGAAAGAAAGGAGTTTCCAGAACAAAGGGATACTCTTTCACTCGTATTAGACAAGTTGGAACGTTCCTTGAGATGTTGGTGAAGAGACAGTTGGGGGGACACATGGCCCTGCGTGGACTTTGGGCAAGATACTGTGCATCTCCACTTTGCACTAGACTCTGCTCTTTACCCAGTGTTGTATCTGGCTCCACTTTAAGTGCGAAAGATGAATTCTTTCAAAACTCTCACTGCTGTCCAAATGAGATGGGAAAATGCCTCAAGATCACTGCTTATTCAGCTGTTTCCACATAAGGTACCTGGAATGCTGGCCAGAGTTTTTTCTTCTTTATGCCTCTATGCTCTCACTTTTACTGCTGTTTCTTCAGATTATGTGAAGAGATAAACAGAAGGGGAGGATGTTGGGCAGGGAGTGTCTTGGGATACCCTGGTGTTTTCATGAGCTCCCAAACCCAGCTTGATTGGAAGACAGAAGTTAACTCTGGGCTGGTGGGTTCATCATCAGAGCCCCCAAGGCCACGAGCATTTTCATGCATGATATTTCCCCCAAGATCCTGTTATTCTTCTTTAGGACCAGGAGCACTCACAGATGTTCCTAGAACATTCACTGTGGTTACAAACCACAACTTCTCTGCACAAAGATCTGCAGCTGCCCCTGTAAAGGAACATTTTAAACTGAAGCAGCATGAGAAAAGTGCAAATATCAGGTTTGCAGTTAGCATAGAATATTGGAAAGAGTCACATAGCTGGTAACTAAAGCCATGAGCGTGGATGAGTCACCTAGAAAGAGAAACGGAAAGAGAGAAGGCGGCCCAGGACTGAATGGCAAGGGTCTCCAACATTTAGAGTTCAAGAAGGTGGGTTATCCAGGTATGAAATACAACAAGTCAAAAATCTCTAAAGTGTCAGATCTTGCCCCAGCTCTGTGGTGGGTCAGTAGAATAAGAACTGCAGAGAGACCCCCAAGGAATTGGACATCAGATACTGAGTGAATGGGGTGAAGAGGTGGGGGGAGTACAGGGGGATGTGAATATGGAACGCCCACTGCCAACTTCATAGGTGTTGAGGTTGGCATTATCTGCTGCCCAAGGTAGTCTACATGGTTCATACCTTTTCACCTCCAGAAGCAGGACTCTTTTCTGATCACTTTTACAACATTTTCTGAATGCAGAAAAGACATTCAGAGGCTTTGGAGGTCACCAAGGAGATATCTATATTTCAGAAATTATGGTAGTACCTCACAGCCTGCCATGAATACCAGTACACTAGAACATTAATTAGTATGTTACCGAGATCACAAACCAGAGTCTGTTATGGTGATTTCACACTCTGTGATGTGTGTGTGTGTGTCTATTAAATGCCAGATGCCTCTGAGTCAAGTGGCTTTTATTCTACTTGTTTATCCGTTGCTAAGTCGTGTCCAACTCTTTGAGACCCCTTGGACTGCAGCAAGCCAGGCCCCTCTGTCCTCCACTATCCACCAGAGTTTGCTCAGACTCATGTCCATTGAGTCAGTGATGCTATCTAATCATTTCATCCTCTGCCTTCAATCTTTCCCAGGATCAGGATCTTTTCTAATGAGTCAGCTCTTCAAATCAGGTGGGCAAAGTATTGGAGCTTCAGCTTCAGCATCAATCCTTCCAATGAATATTCAGGATTGATTTCCTTTAGGATTGACTGGTTTGAGCTCCTTGCTGTCCAAGGGACATTCAAGAGTCTTCTCCTGCATCACTAGCTCAAAAGCATCTATTCTTCAGTGCTCAGCCTTCTTCAATAAGGTCTGACTCTCACTGTACACGATTACTAGAAAAACCACAGCTTTGACTGTACAGACTGTTGTCTGCAAGGTGATGTCTCTGCTTTTTAATATGTTATCTAGGTTTGTCATAGCTTTTCTTCCA
The DNA here is from genome assembly GCA_006410635.1 of Cephalophus harveyi. Taxonomy (NCBI): domain Eukaryota; kingdom Metazoa; phylum Chordata; class Mammalia; order Artiodactyla; family Bovidae; genus Cephalophus; species Cephalophus harveyi. The sequence goes on along the minus strand of SJYT01051287.1, from coordinate 204,446 downwards.
AGGAACAAGCGTCTTTTAATTTTGCGGCTGTAGTCACCATTCACAGTGATTTTGAAGCCCAAGAAATAAAGTCTGTCACTGGTTCCCATTGTTTTCCCATCTATTTGCCAGGAAGTGATGGGACTAGATGCCATGATATTAGTTTTTTGGATGTTGAGTTTTAAGCCAGCTCAAATAAGCCAGCTATTCTCCTCTTTCACCTTCAAGAGGCTATTTGGTTCTTCTTCACTTTCTGCCATAAGGGTGGTGTCACCTGCATATCTGAGGTTATTGATATTTCTCCCAGCAATCTTGATTCCAGCTTGTGCTTCATCCAGCCTGGCAATTAGCATGATGTACTCTGCATATATGTACCCTGGAGAAGGAAATGGCAACCTACTCTAGTATTCTTGCCTGGAGAATCCCATGGATGGAGGAGCTTGGTGGGCTACAGTCCACGGGTCGCAAAGAGTTGGACACGACTTCACTTTCACTCTCACTTTCACTTTCACTCTGCATAGAAGTTAAATAAGCAGGATGACAATATATAGCCTTGATGTACTCCTTTCTCAATTTTGAACCAGTCCGTTGTTCCATGTCCAGTTCTGTTTCCTCTTGACATGCATACAGGTTTCTCAGGAGATAGGAATATGATCTGGTATTCCCATTTCTAAGAATTTTCCACAGTTTGTTATGATCCACACAGTCAAAGGCTTTAGCATAGTCAAAGAAGGAGAAGTAGATGTTTTTATGGAATTCCCTTGTTTTTTCTATGTTGGCACTTTGGCCTCCGGTTTCTCTGCCTTTTCTAAATCCAGCTTGTACATCTGGAAGCTCTCAGTTCACATACTGTTGAAGTCTAGCTTGAAGGATTTTGAGCATTACCTTGCTAGCATGTGAAATGAGTACAACTGTGCTGTAGCTTGAATTTTCTTTGGTATTGCCCTTCTTTTGCATTGGAATGAAAACTGACTTTTCCCAGTCCTGTGGCCACTGCTGACATATTGAGTGCAGCATTTTAACGGCATCATCTTTTACGATTTTAAATAGCTTACCTGGAACTCTGTCACCTCCACCAGTTTTGTTTGTAGTAATGCTTCCAAAAGCCCATATCACTTCCTTCTTCAGGATGAGTGAAAAATCGGGTGAGTGAAAAATTAGGAGGGAGGAAAAGCAGAAGAAAAGAGTCATGAGGGTAGAAGAAATTTTGCTTTCTATCAGAGCGTGTCACCTTTTCCTGGTAGGGGAGAAAGACTCAAAGGAAAAAAAGAGTAAATACTGATAAAGAATGGGTTGTGGTCTTAAGGAGGGACAGCTGAGTTCAAAGGATTCTCTTTGACAGGGAAGAGATCTTTACTCCTTGACTATGACAGAGAATGAAGGAATCAATGATGACAGAATCTGAACTGGAAAGAAGGGAAGTTCAAAAAGGTCTTAATAAAAATTCCAAACTTCCTAGAAGTAACGAGATCATCCTCTATGAGAAAAGGCTTAGAAATGGGGACTCAGGGAGAGGGGAAAATAGGATCAATGGCAGACTTTAATGGATCTTGTTAATGATCTGACAGAATACTGAGCATTTATAAATCTTGTTGTTAAAACCTCCAGTTGTCTGAGCAGCATCCAGCTGGGATCAGCTCACATGGTGAAGACTCATAGGCACATCTAGACCAAGATCAAGGATCAAATGCATGTTGTCAAAGCACGTGCATCTTGGAAAATGTCCACACGTGACTTCAGAGGAGCTGGGTGACCTGGTTGTCGCTTTGCTTGCAGGCAACAAGAAGCTCAATGGAGTGAAGTGGAAAGACTGTGGGCTTCGAGTCACCCAGGTGGGACTAGCATCCAGCTCAGCCATCCACACCTGGAGGACATTGGCCAGAAGGCTGAGTATCTGCCCATCTCCTGTGATGCCAGGTGTGGACACAACAGTCCTCACCATGTAGGCTTGTGGAGAGGACTCATGGGAGTAGGAGGCAGAAAGCATTTAGTGCAGAACAAGCACCCACCACATCACGGCTCTGTCTCTGCTTTGCAGCTTTTGCTGTAAAGCAGTTGATGGAGCACCCGCAGATACTCTGGGTTCAGATTTCACTGTGGTTCACAGTGATCCTGTGAAGATGAAGCCTTTGCTGACAGTCCATGCTGTGCACATTTCAGAAATGAGCGCTGCAAGCTGCTCTGCCTAGGACCTAACTTATTCACCATAGCTGATTTCTCTATCATCTCTTTATCATCTATCAATCATCTCTTTATCATCTATCTATCCCTTTGGCTGTCTGTTTATCTACATATCACCATCTGTCAACTCTCTCTCCCTATCTATCGTCTATCTGTGCGCGTGTGTGTGTGTTTCAGGGGTTTAAAGGGGTTTTTTTGTGTGTGCATTTGGTTACTGCTATGCTTCACCTTTTCACTTCCACTTAAAAAAAATTCATTTCCCCCAAATTCTCAGTAGTTGTGTGAATGAATTATTAAAAACATGAAGAACAGGCACTTGCACTGAACCTTCAGTACGTCAGCCCAGACACTCTGAGATCAGTCACTGATACGGATCCATCACTCCTGGCCATCCAGCTGTATCTCTGCCTCCCATCAGACAGGCAACCCTTTCCTGAGTCTGCGATTCTAGGACCTTCTCTCATTCATGTCGCAACCACCAGGTCTTGGCTAATGAGTATGTGTATTTGGAGTGATGCTTGAGGCTTGTTAATAAGTTGCTACCTGTGGAAATGTGTTCTCATTTGGAGAAATTGAGGAAGTCAAGAGGGTTGGGTTGGCTAACCTCTCCTGGAGACCCTGCGTGGACAGAGTATTCAGTGTCCTGAGGGACCCAACCCAAGCGTGGACCTTTCCCTGCTTCTACAGACAGAAATCCAGAGGTTTCCCTCGCCTGAAGAGGGCCACCCTGTGAGCCGAAGGCTGTCTATGGGATCATGTGGACTTCAGTGCAAGGGTGGGGACGAGGCGCCTGCAATGGCAGAGCGGGGGCCTCCCTGGCCTCGCAGGGCCTCAGCTGCTTCTCCGCCACTTTGGTAACGACTGCTTCACTGGAAAGGTCTACCTGAGTGTCAGAATTTTATCTGCAAATGGCTTTCCTCGTGTCCGAGGAGCCAGGTTGTGGGGGAGAAGTCCAGACTCCTGTCATTTCCCACCAAGAAAAGCCCTAAGAATTTTGTATGATATAATCACCTAAGGTCAGCTGGTACTGTGAATAAAGGGAAGTAATCACCACAGCAATAATCGCTATTGGTTCTCATCAGGGAAAAGTCCCCCTGAAATCCAGGTAGAGGGATTTCACCAGTAGAACCAGCCCTTTGGCCAGGACGCTGGGAATGTTCCACGTAGGCGTCTACATCCATCAGCGATTCCACATGGTTCTGGTTCTGACTGAGGTTGGTGCTCACCGAATGTGCCTTTGCCTTGCCTTTTCTGATCAGCTTTCAGTCTGGGTGAGACCTGTTAGTGAAATGATCTCTCTGGTTTGTTTTCATGTCTGACAATCTCTATGCAAATCTCTGCCAGAGAGACGCTGGTTTGAGTCCTTGGAGGAAAAGGCCACGACTGTCTGGCCCACCCCCAAATTCTCAATACATGGTATGGTCTGGCCCATGGGAGGGGCTCAGTAAATCCCAGTTAGATGAGTGACAGAGGCATGGAATGAGTGAGCTTTGTCCCTCCCTCCTGTCCTTGAGTAACCTGCTGTCTGTCTGTCCCTTGGGAGGGTGCGTGGGTAGGACAAGCAGCAAGAGGTGCTGAAGGGTCAGTTACTGTTGATGAGTCTTCTCATCTCCAGTTGGGTCTCCACAAGATTCTTGGACAGAATTTCCCTCAGATGTATCCAAATTGCAGATTTAAGGACTGAAAAGAAAATTGGACGTTTCTGGCAATTATCATGCAGTTGCTTTAAAGGGAAAAATTAAAATTATACCGACAAAGGACTGCTTAAAAGAAAAACAAGTACATGAAAATCTTTTATTCCACTCAGTTTTGGAAGTCAAGCTCTTGTGTATACAAAGCAAAGGACCTTGCTCTGTGGTAAAGGGGGTCACATTCAAACAAAATGGAAAAGAATGCTGCAAGAACCTCTTCGACTAACCAGGGACATGCCCTTAATAACAAATCCACCTCTCAGCCTCCATCCCTTCCTGTTGGTGGCTGCCGCCTGCCTAGAATTGCTTTGGATTGAATGTGCCTTTTATGGAGAGAAAAGGGGACATTTCATCTCAGGAAAGTCTCTCATGTTATAAACGAGGAAACCAAGGCCTAGAGATGTCACATGATAGAGTTGTGCAGCCAGCATGCAGCGGACCCGAGATCCATAACGACCTCCAGCAGCAGCTATAAGATGCCTGTTGTGGGCATCACTGGGGCCTCGAGGTAGAACAGGAGTAAGAACAGTCTCTTCCTCCTGGGAGCTCGTCTCCCAACCACACCCATGAAAACTCTGAGAACACACAGCCTATTTGATGTTCTGTTTTTTTTCCCTGATAGAGGACCTTGCAATTAGTTAAAGGAATTTCAACGTGCACGTTGTCACCAACTGTCTCTCCCGTATGGGATCCTGGTGCCCTAAGGAAATCCTTTACCATCTAATGACTCACGTGCTACCCCTGGTGCCTGCAGCTACGGTGAGCAGGTAGGGCTGAGTGCCTGACTTGGGACACCCAGCCCCTCTTGACCATGGACGGTCTCAGGCTTGGCAGCCGTGATCTCCTAAGGGTTAACCACGGGCTCCAGGGCTGGCGGTAGATTTCCGAGAGTCACTGCTTGCTCTCAGGGCCAATGCCAGCACGACATCTGGTGTGCACCTGAACAAATCCCAGACGTTTCCTTTGCGATGTTGAACAAATCTGTGCCTTGACTCCTGGCTCTGAAGCCCACTGTGGTGAGCCCTCCAGCAGGCAGAGCAAGGTCTCCTTCACACGAGACCATGCCAAGCGGAGCAGCGTGACGCCGCCTCCACCCAGCCTGCACCCCGAGCCGTCATCTAGGCTCCTTCTGCCAGTAATTCCATTTGGCTCACTAATGTTTTGAAGCCAACTTTTCCATCTGTAGATGAGTCGTCTCTTTTTCTCTCCTTTTCTCCCTCTTCTAGACTCAGTTTCCCCTCCAAAACCCCACCCCTCCAACCCTTCCTTGTGTATTCCCGTCCACCAAGTCTCATCCCTTAGAGTGGCTTGAATTGAAAGCAGGCCCTCGGGAACTTCCCTGGTGGTCCAGCAGTTAAGACTCTGAGTTCCCAGTGTGGGGGGCCTGGGTTCCATCCTTGGTGAGGGAACTAGATCCCACATGCTGCAGCTAAGAGTTCACATGTGTGCATGCTAAGTGGCTTCAGTCATGTCCGACTCTACAACCCTATGGACCGTAGCCTGCCAAGCTCCTCTGTCCATGGGATTCTCCAGGCAAGAATACTGGAGTGGGTTGCCATGCCCTCCTCCAGGGGATCTTCCCCACCCAGGGACTGAGCCCATGTCTCTTAAGTCTCTGCATTGTCGGGAGAATTCTTTACCACTAGCACCACCAGGGAAGCCCAAAAGTTTACATACTGCAACTAAAGATCCCACATGCTGCAATTAAGACTTCACACAGCCAAATAAATAAAAATAAATATTTTTTAAAAAAGATCTACTCTAAATAAAAGCAGCCATCAGAGGGGCACTGACTTCCCTCATACTCTCCATCACTCCCACCTTGTGCTGAAGGCATCTTGTCAAGCATCAGTGGTCCATAATCCTGGCATCTAGTTACTTCCCCCGAGTGAGAGTTAAATTGCAGAATACTGAAGATGAGCAGGCTCGATAAGGTTATTCAGACCCATAGCCCCATGGCACAGATGAAATGAACGATGCCCCAGAGGATCCTGTTGTCCCCCAGGTCTGCAAGCGTCCTCAAGCCTTCCCTTTCTGGGTTCTCCCTCCTCTGTGTTCGGGAACCCCTTCCTGTAGCCACAGTCTCTGGTGAACTCAGTTCACCAGCTTCATGAGGGCTGTCGGGACTCCACCTGGGAGAAACTGTCTTCCTCCCACCCACCCTCGCCTCACCCCTCTGCCCTGGGATGCGCTGTTTCTCGTTGCCTTCCCTGGTTCTGGGCAGCACTTGTGCTCAGCATCCCATGGTGTAGGACATGGATGCTGTCTTAGTGTGTGCCCTGGCCCCGAGAAGGAAAACCCAGAGACCAGGATTCCAATGCTGGATTTGGGCGGCGACCCCAGAGGCCACTGGCGAGAGGTGGAGAGGAGAGGAAAGCCCTTGAAGGGCGAGTTGTGGCCCCAGGTCTGCTGTGGGGGGTGGGTTCAGGGTGAGAACAGCCTCCAAGAGCAGACCCATCAGAGAGCAAGGAAGCACACATGTTCACTGACCACTGCCGGTCCCTCCTTCTGGGGGGGTTCCTCGAGGAACACCAACACCCTGGCATCTCCAGCTCCCCTCAAACTCTGGGAAAGTTCTCAGTCAGAGACACCTAGAACCACATGCCAGGGTCCCTGGCAAGGACTGAGGGGCTAGCAGTGTCCTGGATTGGGTGTACCTCCACATCCCCAAGATACAGTACAGAATGGGCATGCTGCTTGTTTTAATTGAACTAAAACCTGAATGAAACCAATTGGTAAACCTTCCTCCTCAACTAAGAGAGAGATGGCAACCCAGAAGAATATGAGAAAAGCCTAGAGTTTGATGTAAAGTATCGAGAAGTCCCAGTTTTCTGCAAGGTGAAAGGTCTAGATCATTGGATCAAGTAAAGATTGAATAAGATATAATATACACATATATGTTCGCATGTGTGCATGCACATACACACACAAACATGTCTCACATTTATGTGTATATAAATACCTGCACCCAAACAGAAATAGCCTCTCATCCCACGTGGTCCACTCTCTGCCCAAAGTCAACTCCAGAGAACCCCAGTCCAGTCACCGCCACGGACACAGAGGAATCCCAATTGCTGTTTTTGCTACCATCTCACCAGGGATGGGGATCAAAGTTGATACCCATGGCCACACGCCTCAAAATCTTTAGGCACTTCCTCCCAGTGCCCTGGATGCTTGCCTAGCACACCTCATCCCTACCCTTCCCTCTGTGACATCCCCCCATCCTTTCTCCCCTTCTGTCTCTGCTCTCCATCCAGAGGTTGACTTAAGAGATAGTCCATGGGACTTCTCTAGCTGTTCAGTGGTTAAGACTTCACCTTCCAATACAGAGGGTTCAGGTTCAATCCCTGGTCTGGGAGTTAAGATCCTACATGCCAAGAAACCAAACATAAGACAGAAGCAATATTTCAACAAATTCAACAAAGACTTTAAAAATGGTTCACATGAAAACAATCTTAAAAGAGAGAGAGAGAGAGACTGTCTATGTTTGTGTGTTGAATCAGCCACACTGGCCACCTCAGCTCTAAAAGAAGCCTATCTCCTCCTTTTACCATAGAAACGTGGCCTCCACTCCCACGTCCTTGTCTGAAAGATGCCCAGCCAGTAATGAAGGGATGATGCCAATTAGCTTTGTTTTCTTTCTATGACTCTAAAGATGATAACTCTGTCCTTTCATGTTTTATTCAAAACTGGCCCACACGTTCACAAGGAGCCATCTCCTTTTAATGTGTGTTCATTCAGATCCCTGGCAACAACGGCAGAAAAGATAAGTATTTTGACATGTGTTCTTTTTAAATGCTTAAGATCGGAGAAGCCAAAGGCAAAATATGCTCAGAAATAAATGAAACCACGTGAAGCCAAAAATGTGCATTCTGGCCTCTGAGTCTGATTTTGCTTCCTGAATGCCCTGTCCACCCTCCTCTCCAAAGTGTTCCTCCGGTCAAGTCTTCCAGGGATCACCGTCTGGTCATCTTCACCCCTCCTGACTCCCTTCTTGTCTGATCACCTAGTAATTGCCTTGTGTGTCTGCATGTGTGCTCAGTGACTCAATCGTGTCCGACTATGGGTGTACCTCCACATCCCCAAGATACAGTACAGAATGGGCATGCTGCTTGTTTTAATTGAACTAAAACCTGAATGAAACCAATTGGTAAACCTTCCTCCTCAACTAAGAGAGAGATGGCAACCCAGAAGAATATGAGAAAAGCCTAGAGTTTGATGTAAAGTATCGAGAAGTCCCAGTTTTCTGCAAGGTGAAAGGCCTAGATCATTGGATCAAGTAAAGATTGAATAAGATATAATATACACATATATGTTCACATGTGTGTATGCATGTGTGCATGCACATACACACACAAACATGTCTCACATTTATGTGTATATAAATACCTGCACCCAAACAGAAATAGCCTCTCATCCCACGTGGTCCACTCTCTGCCCAAAGTCAACTCCAGAGAACCCCAGTCCAGTCACCGCCACGGACACAGAGGAATCCCAATTGCTGTTTTTGCTACCATCTCACCAGGGATGGGGATCAAAGTTGATACCCATGGCCACACGCCTCAAAATCTTTAGGCACTTCCTCCCAGTGCCCTGGATGCTTGCCTAGCACACCTCATCCCTACCCTTCCCTCTGTGACATCCCCCCATCCTTTCTCCCCTTCTGTCTCTGCTCTCCATCCAGAGGTTGACTTAAGAGATAGTCCATGGGACTTCTCTAGCTGTTCAGTGGTTAAGACTTCACCTTCCAATACAGAGGGTTCAGGTTCAATCCCTGGTCTGGGAGTTAAGATCCTACATGCCAAGAAACCAAACATAAGACAGAAGCAATATTTCAACAAATTCAACAAAGACTTTAAAAATGGTTCACATGAAAACAATCTTAAAAGAGAGAGAGAGAGAGACTGTCTATGTTTGTGTGTTGAATCAGCCACACTGGCCACCTCAGCTCTAAAAGAAGCCTATCTCCTCCTTTTACCATAGAAACGTGGCCTCCACTCCCACGTCCTTGTCTGAAAGATGCCCAGCCAGTAATGAAGGGATGATGCCAATTAGCTTTGTTTTCTTTCTATGACTCTAAAGATGATAACTCTGTCCTTTCATGTTTTATTCAAAACTGGCCCACACGTTCACAAGGAGCCATCTCCTTTTAATGTGTGTTCATTCAGATCCCTGGCAACAACGGCAGAAAAGATAAGTATTTTGACATGTGTTCTTTTTAAATGCTTAAGATCGGAGAAGCCAAAGGCAAAATATGCTCAGAAATAAATGAAACCACGTGAAGCCAAAAATGTGCATTCTGGCCTCTGAGTCTGATTTTGCTTCCTGAATGCCCTGTCCACCCTCCTCTCCAAAGTGTTCCTCCGGTCAAGTCTTCCAGGGATCACCGTCTGGTCATCTTCACCCCTCCTGACTCCCTTCTTGTCTGATCACCTAGTAATTGCCTTGTGTGTCTGCATGTGTGCTCAGTGACTCAATCGTGTCCGACTCTGTGCGACCCAGGGGACTGTAGCCCACCAGGCTCCTCTGATCATGGAATTTCCCAGCAAGAATACCAGCCTGGGTTGCCATTTCTTCCTCCAAGGGATCTTCCCAACCCAGGGATCGAACCCGGATCTCCTAAGTCTCTTGCTTTGACAGGCAGATTCTTTACCACTGCGCCACGTGGGAAGCCAATTATCCGGCATTTGGTGGTGTTGTTTAGTCACCCTGTCATGTCCAACTTTTTGTGACCCAGAGATGGAATCCAGGTCTCCCACCTTGCAGGCGGATTCTTTACCATTTGAGCCACTGGGGAAGCTATACTGTGCTGTACTTAGTAGCTCAGTCGTGCCCAACTCTGCGACCCCATGGACTATAGTCCATGAGGCTCCTCTGTCCATGGGATTTCCCAGGCAAGAATACTGGAGTGGGTAGCCATTTCCCTCTTCAGTTGTCCCGCATGTCTGTAATCTCATAATATTACTTCGAGGAGACACACAGGCTGGGGCAGGGTCTTTGTAGGACCTTGTCCAGAACCTGCGCAGCACCTTGTATGACTTTCCGCTCCCATTTCTTCCTCTTGCCTGACCTGATGTCACAGGGTTGTGTGGATGATTATGTGAAATGCTGTCTTGGAGGCCGACCCAGTAGACTTTAACACTTATTTTTCCTTCCTGAGTCTTTGCCCTCCTCATGTCACCCATTATCATTTCTGTGGGAGTGTGTGTGTCATGGATTTCAACATTATTGCCAGCTACTCAGGAGTAGAGTGTCCAAGCACAGGGTGATCCCAGGATGGCCTGAGAAGAGTGGGGAGATGAGGCTAAGAACGAGTTTCCAAGCGAGCTATCACTGTGGGTCATTGCAGCTTAATGCTATGAAACTCTGGATAAAAGTATAAAACATGCCTCTCAAAGTCGGCCAGCCTGAGGTGCTAAGAGGCTGGGGAATCAGCCTCCCCGCAAATCAGTCATGAGTTAAGCGCTGTCCCAGGCCACCGCTGTGCTCTCAGGCAGAGTCACCTTTCAAGGTTTCAGGGAACGACCCAATGAAGAGATGTAGCCGTTGGCTGCTTGAAATTCTGCCCTAAGGCGACCCCGCCTGAAGAAAATGGCTGGGCCCCAACAGACTCTGCTACAGGTGTTGTTGGCTGAGAAATGAAGCTTGTAATAATGACTGACACCAAAACAACATTTTTGAGTGTAAATATTGACCTTTTCTCAATGTGGTTCATGGAGTTAGCTGTGGCTCATACCGACAAGAGGGGGTAAAGTCTCGATCCCGCACCAGAGATCTTACTTAGATCTGACTACAGGACATCTCTTCACATCTAGTTAGCTTGATTCCTTACAGCGTAGAAGAACAAGAATGCACTTGTGGGTTTTCCCTGGTGGCCCAGTGGTGGAGACTTCGCTTTCCGGGGTTTGATCCCTGGTTAGGGAGCTAAGATTTCATGTGTTGCAGGGCAAAGGAACGAAACATCAAGTAGGGGCAGTATTGTACAAAATTCAATAAAGATTAAAAAAAAATAGCCCATATCAAAAATCTTAAAAATGCACTCGCTGTGTGTTTCTTTATGTGTGCATGTAGCACAGTAACAAGCCCATTATAAAATCTCCATGCAGAAGTTTAACCAAGAAACCAGTAAGAGTTCCCCAAATTATTACAAGAGAATGGATAAATACAGGCTGAGAGGGAGGACAGAGAGTGATGTGGCCAGCCCTGAGCCACGAGAAGCATCATAGTTGAAGGAAGTAGTCCTGGCCTGAGCACCAAGGGCTGCCTGGGAGTTAAACTGGTGGAAGGTATGGGGAGGGGACTCCGGACATCTTAGGAGGGACACTCACGGGGAGAGAGACCCACAGCAGGAGGAACATGGAGGGAACCAAGGTGAGATCTCACGACTGCGGGAGTGTTGACTCAGAGTCTTAAAGGGGCATGCATTCACACTGTGACCCTGGCCAAGTGGCTTAGCTTACCTGCAGCTCACTGTTTACATCTGAATAATGAAAAGAACAATGTCTCCTTCATGTTAAAGTAGCACTGCCCAATAGGAACCTCTGGAATGATGGAAATGTCCTGTATCTGTGCTGTCCAGGACAGTGGTCACTGGCCATCTGTGGCCGCTGAGCATGTCATACCTGTCTACTGACATGGAGAAATTGGATTTTCATTTCATTTCAGTTCAGTTCAGTTTAAACTTAAATGGCCACAGGTGACCCATGGCTGGGCAACAGTGCCCCATCCATGCCACCCCATGGTGCTATACAGGTCTCTGTATCCAATGCTAATTTAAAATTGCCTCTTGGACAGAAATGTGTTTGATTTCAACGTGGTTGTGACCAGCCGTGCCCACTGATAGCAATGGCTTTCCTGGCTGGCGCTCTTCCAGCCCTGTGATTGACTTGGCCAGTTGAAAACAGAACTCAAATGGCAGCCACTAAACGGTATGAAATATCTTAATTTTAACCTAAACAGAGGGCAACAACAGTCTCCAAGGCAGAAGCAGGGGCTCAGGAGATGATCCAAAAGACAAGAAGAAAAGTCAGTTTAAAGAAAACAATCAGTGGCTGAAAGCTATTAAGTTCACTCTTCTAGTTCAAAGAGATTCAAAATGGCAATTTGTCAGGCAACTGTTGTCACTTTAGACGCCCCTAGTTGTTTTCTTTGAAGCCCTTGATTGACTGCAGGAGCCTGGGCCAGATTCTTCTAAGGACAGGATTTCCACAGTTGAACACATTTATGTCACAGTAATTATGACTCTTCCCAAATTTAATCAACAAAGGCATAAGAGTGCAAGTTTGAGAAATTATGCATGAGTTCAGCAGGGTCCAGGCAACAGCCTGGGTGAACGTGGACGAGCCCAGACAGCCAGCTGGATGGTTTGGGTCAGTTAGTTGTATCAATCCCAGGCTGGAGAAGGTTGTCTGTTGGTGAGCCAACAATGAAACAGACTTCAACTTGAGAAGGATCATTTCTATGAATAAGCTACTAATGGAGAGTAATCAAGTGCGCTAACACTGTATTATCTCTCTAGCCAGCCAAGCTGCTAGTCATTTCTGAAAATAGCTGCAAAGGTGAGTGCACTCCTGGGAAGCAATGAAAGGCTTCCACAGAAATATGCGCACAGGAAGACCAGCGTGAAAGAGCTGTACGTGCTTCTGTGCTCTTGACTCAGACTTGACTCTAAAAACGAACAGAATGGAGAGAGGATGGAGAAGCATTTTGACATTAAGAAAAATTATTTGCAAAGTTATTTGCTATTTGCAAGGCTGTCAATAACCTCCTCAGCAATGGAAGTGTGTCCATGGGTGTTTGCAGAGGAGGTGTGAGGGGCGAAATTTGTCAGGGCAGGGGTCCAATCTATGTTCCACAAGGAAGGTCAAATCAGAGGTTTGGGACTGAAAGGAACATGGCTATCTTCACAGACCAGCCCCGTTTCCAAACTCATACACACCCCCTGACCTAGGCAACAGTAGTGTCCCAGGTAGAAACGTGGAGGGTGATACAGATTAAAGATGGGAGCTGAGGGACCCTGTGGAGAGCGCCAATGAGGTAGATCCTTGCCCAGCAGCTGTGTGCCAGATGTCCCCACAATGCAGCCTTGGGGACACATCCATGGCAAGTAACTCCAGCAGAGAAAAAAAAAAGTGATTTCTGCATACGGCTCATGGGGCCAGGGCCAGGAGTGAGGTCGGAAAAGCAAGTCAACAAAGGCGGGAAGGACAGATGGGAAAAAGGTGAAGCCAGGAAAGATCTGGAAAGCTGGGAAGGGAGCTTGTCACAGTCGTGTACCCCCAAGTACAGGAAACCAGGCGACAACATGTGTGGAGCAAAAGCTCATATCCATACCTGGCAGGAGGCTCCAAGGTCAAAGCCCCAGGACTCATGGCATTCAGTCCACAATGTAACTGTGCAGACCACACAAGGAGCCTGATGGGAAGGCAATAATTTTAATCATCTGGAACTTTCAGAATTCACTCATTCATTCATCCATACCTTTAACTACATGATCTTGCCCGGTGGCACTAGTGGTAAAGAACCCGCCTCCAGTGTAGGAGACTCAAGAGACAAGGGTTCGAACCCTGGATCAGGCTCCTGGAGAAAGGAATGGCTATCCACTCCAGTATTCTTGCCTGGAGAATCCCATGGACAGAGGAGCCTGGCAGGCTATATACCATGGGGTGGTGAAGAGTTGGCCACACCTGAAGTGATTTGACACACGTACTATTGTGGATCATCCTGGCTATGGAGAGCTGGAGGGCATACGTGACCCGGGAGTCAGGTGGCCTGTATGGAATCCTAGCTCTGCAGAGCATCAGCTGTACAGTCTCGGGTAAACAGCTTATTTCCTCTGTGCCTTGATTTCTCTTCTGTAAAATGGGGATAAAAATTGTACATCTCTTATAGGGCAGTCAAGATGATTAAATGAGTGGATACATGAAAAATGCTCAGAGGAGTGCCTAGCACAGTAAGTGAACTACAAGATTTAACTATTTTTATGATGTGCTCATCAAAAAAAAAAAAAAAAAAAAAGAGCCACCAGAACACTTACTGGTATGTATAAGTAGAGGGAGAGTAAATAGACTTTCAGTTCAGTTCAGTTCAGTCACTCAGTCGTGTCCAACTCTTTGCGACCCCATGAATCGCAGCACGCCAGGCCTCCCTGTCCATCACCAACTCCCGGAGTTCACTCAGACTCACGTCTATCGAGTCAGTGATGCCATCCAGCCATCTCATCCTCTGTCGTCCCCTTCTCCTCCTGTCCCTAATCCCTCCCAGCATCAGAGTCTTTTCCAGTGAGTCAACTCTTCTCACAAGGTGGCCAAAGTACTTATTTTTAAGCCTGCTTGAATCCCTTCAACCTCACCCTCTAAGTGGTCTTCCAGATTTTAGTACCTGAGCAACAGAGGTTACTGCAACCTAGGGAAACCTTTATGTTTCTTGGGAAAATCTTTTGTGTATTGCATGGTAACCTGTGTTTGCAGTTTGTCCTTTCTTGCTCAGGTTCTATCCCTGGAGGCCATACCAAACCAACCCGGTCTGCTCGCACAGTGGAGTGTTTCAAGGACAAGAAGCCTGGTAAGGTCCTGAGTCTTCCCTTTTCCAAGTGTCATACCCACAGACTTCCTCAATACTTACCAAGACACAGCTTTAGCATCTTCCCTTTCATTGTCAGTTCTGATTACACATGGCGCCCAAGGCTGAGCTAATTCTGCAGGTGATCTCAGGACAGCGTGGAGCAGATCTATGACTTTCTTCCTTCAAGACCCAATGGTCACTTTAAGGCCACCAAATAGTGAAGCCAAATATGTGGCTGCTGCGTCTCTTGATTCCTTTTAAAGATCTTATGGCAACAGTATCATCAAGAGGTCTCCATAAATGTCATTTTGGGATCATTTCTTTACAACTTACTTAGCAGCATTGACATTTGAGTCCCACATGTCAAAAAAAAGTCATTTGTCCTTGCCAATCTTTTGAAGCAATTTAGTGATTTTGAACCTTATTTATATTATACAATGTCATCAATAACCTAGTGTATCGTTAGATAACCCAAAAAACACACTGTGAGAATTTTCATCAAAGTTACTCTATTTTACACACGTAGTTATCCTGTCTCGAGTCTCAGTACACAACGTCCCGACCCCAGGAGGGAGACCTGTTCACGACAAGATAGTACCCTTATAACCCCCACGTCGGAACGTTGATCAATGACTGAACGTTTTAACAGTCTTCTCAGAGAGATGTAAAGGGGAATAAAAGGTTTTACGTAGTACTTTGTGGGATAGTTATAGACTGTCATCAGACCGTTCAGTGTTCCCGGGGAACCGGTGAACGGTCCACTGTCACCGTGGAAAAGTCACCTGGTTCCCCTAACAACCCGGTAATGGCACACCCGTCTCAGGTCTTCCTAGTCCAGGAAAGTGACGTGTTCCATTGAATGTGTTTGCGGTGTTCTACAGACAAAAGACAGGACATCTCCACCTCAAGAGGTTGAGTCCCGTTTTCTTTGGGTCTCCCGAACACACAATTGTGTCTAACGTTCCAAGGTCGGGGTCTCCAAGACTGAGTCGTCCGGACCCCGTCTCGGACCCTTAATCATAAAAAGTGTGTAAGGGTCCACCACGACAACGAAGGACAGACCCCCAGTGTGAACCTCTTGGTGACAGAATCTATTTGAAGAGAAAGGCGATGAGAGAGAAAAAGAAAACCGACGTGGTAAACCGTACATTATAGAACCGAGGGGTTGGTCTCTAGTTTGGACACGGGGGACGTCACCTTCGTGTCTCGGGATTGGTGACCTGTGGGTAGTTTCAGGGGACGGAGAGAATTCTACCTTTCCTGATTCCTACTCTACACTTCAACTAGAAGTCAAGACGGGTGTAGAAACTCTGAGAAGTTTGTCCTTTTAGAGACATGGTCTCCCGACTCACAGATACTTCCGATAGAAATCGAAAACAGATTTTTTTCAAAAATTAATGGTAGCTAAAGAATAGTCTTAACATAAAGAAAAAGAAGAGTGACGTAGTATTTATTTCGGAGAACTAATTTAGTCTAAAACCGTTCTTTTCTTTCTAGAAGAGACTAGAAACCGGTTTACAAAGGGATTTTGAAGTACGGGTGGTATATCAAATTAGGTCTTAAGGAATTTTTTTTTTTTGAAAGAAGGTTTACTGTGAAATTGCTATTTCTCAGTGAACGCATGCTAGCTTCTTGTGATCAGATTCCCTTTGCAAGGGAAGCAGAATGTATAATCTATTCCAGAATCCTGCCTGCAACAGGCATTTTGGTGTCTGCTCCCCTCACTGAGGTTCACACTGAAACAAAATAAAATTCAAATAATTCTCTTTCCTCCAGGTCATCTGTCCTCTTGATACCATCATTTCTGAGTCATGGGTTGTGCCTTTGGTCATTCAAAGGTTGTGCCTGCTCTCATGTGCTCAGAACCTTTACTTGTCCAGCAGACATCACGGTCCTCCACCTATTCAGGACTGCAGACGCACCCACCCATCCTGCAAGTTTTCTTTCTGCTCCTAGCCAAGGTCCCAGGAGCAGGAAGCAGCCAATTGCCAAAGGAATCTCCATGGGTCCTGACCTGCTTCTCTGTATCTTCAGGAGCCTCAGTGTTGAGAGAAAACAGCTGCAAAGGGCCAGATGGCCTTTAACTAATGTCCATGGCCTAGGAGACTTGCTGGACAGTCTCCTGACTGTGGTCTATCTGACATCAGCAGTCTCTGGGCAACACACAGTGGTCCCTCCAGCTGGTTGCATCGGACAAGATCTCGATGTAAAAAGATGCTCTATGAGGGTGGATGCTGCTTCCCCACAGTCCTTCCCCTCATTCCCATGGGCTTCTCACTCAAGACCGCTCTCAGCCTCAATACACAGGAATCTGTCCCTTCTCCTGGGGCATCTTTTCCCCAGAAATGTGCAGATCGGCTCCCTCATTTCTTTTGGATCTTTACCCAAATGTCTCCTTCTTTCCTAAATGTTTCCCTTAAAATAACAGCTTCCCCCACCTCCTCCAATCCCCCTTTCTGCTTTACTTCTCTCAAGTGTCACCATTGGAAATGCTATCAATTCTACCGGCTTCACTTTGTTTATTGTCTGTCCTGTCACAAATGCAGAGGTTTTTGTCTGTTTGTTCAGCTGTTGTATCCTGAGTTGGTAGAACAGGGCTTGGGGCATAAGGCGCCCTCATCAGTGAAAACTGAATGAATGAATAAATGAATGAGTGAGTGAGTGAATGAATGAAGTGGAAGAGGGAAGCCAAAAAAAGAACATGGGAATGGAGACCCACATGCTATTTTACCTGCAAGCATACCCCTGGGTGCATCTATTTTGAGCTAACAGTTCACATGAAGTCAGGGATTTGAAACTGGTTATCCTAAAACTTCCATGCCCATGGACTTCCCCCAAAGACAGTGGGGACCTCCTGAGGCACCTCTATAGCATTTTGAGGGCATTTGATCTCAGTCTCAATGGACCCTCCACTTACTACATTTCCTAAGTCTCCAGCTACTGAGATGGGGCAACAGAGCAGGGCCTTCAATCTGTGTAAACTAGAGTCAGACCTCTTCTATCTGATACAAAGGGCTCTCAAACATTCTGGATGGGGTTGGAGAACCTTCACATTGCATATTTGGTCAGTTCCTACTGTCAGACTCCCAGTAGAACG
Source organism: Cephalophus harveyi (assembly GCA_006410635.1). Taxonomy (NCBI): domain Eukaryota; kingdom Metazoa; phylum Chordata; class Mammalia; order Artiodactyla; family Bovidae; genus Cephalophus; species Cephalophus harveyi. The sequence goes on along the minus strand of SJYT01051287.1, from coordinate 186,935 downwards.
TGACCCTAGGACCCCTGCTCATTGTCAAGTAACCATCATGTGACAAGTTCTGGCATACAGAGACCATCTCATTTAATCCTCATAGTAACTAGCTTGGCTCATGTAACCTTCATTTTAAAGATTAAGAAATAGAGGCTTGGTGAAGTTACATATCTTTCCTGATTATGTACAGTTAGCAGGTTGGGGGAAGGATGGCACTCAGTTGAGTTTGACCTCAGAGCCCTCTGTCCTCTATGTAGGCCCAAGGCGAGTTCCCCAGGGAACTTTGGAGGATATTATGGAAATGAAAGTGAAACACCTGGTGGCTCAGTGGTAAAGAGTGTCCCTGTCAATTCAGGGGACCTGGGTTCGATCCCTGGGTCGGGAAGATGCCCTGGAGAAGGAAATGACTACCCACTTCAGGATTCTTGCCTGGGAAATCCCATGGACAGAAGAACCTGGTGGTCTACAGTCCATAGGTCGCAAAGAGTGAGACACAACTTAGTGACTAAACAATGGAAATGACAGTTCTGCTGTGACTGACTCCAGAATTTCTCACAGGCACTGGGTTCAGAAAGATGGGCCCAGCCCACGTTCTCTAAGCCTAGAAATCCATCCTTAGGGGGTCTATCTGTGGGCCTGCGGCAGCAACCCCTGGGGTCCAGGGAGACCTCTCTCCCTCCCTGCCCCTTACTGTCTTACATCTTTCATGCCGAGCGTGGCCCAGGGGGCCCAGAGGCACATCTGTGTTTCTACACAGTCTCCCCTTCATGTGCGCAAGTAAAATAAGGGATGGCCAAGTAGACACCTGTATATACAGTCACCTTCTCGGCCAGACAGATATTTATTTGCTGTTGTATAAATGAGGGAAATTTGCACTCAGCCCTGAACACTTGGCTACCCAGGCCATCCTCCCATCTCCCCAGTGGCTTCTTCCCTGAGAATGGCCGCGGTCCGTGACACCTCATCCTGCTCTACTTGAAGACCAGGCGCCGGCCGGGGAAGATCTGTTTCGCACCTGTACCCGGGGCCTCGGAAGGTGCTCGGGCTGTCAGAGAAATCCCAGGCGCCACAGCCGAGTCCAGCCTTCCGTGACGGGGAGCAAGTGCCTTAAAAGGCAGGTGCTCTGGTCCTGTCACACGTTGTTTTATGGGACGGTCCCTAAACCAGAGCCTGTGCCATCGGGCCTGCTTTAAAGGGGTCGGCCCACCTCCCCGGGCTGAGTGGAGATGATGCAAAACAAGGCAGGGACGTAAACCATGAATGTCAGGTTCTAGCCCCGTCTTCAGCCCCCACACTCGATGAAACATCAGCAGGGAAATGTCCGGATTCTCCTTCAGCTAACTGTGAAACACATGATGTGTAGGCTGTAATGACAAAGTCAGGAGAATGTCTTAAGGGCGTTCTTTTTTTTTTTTTTGATGTGGACCATTTTTTATTGAATCTGTTACAACAATGCTTCTGTTTTGTGTTTTGGTGTTTGGACCTGAGGCATGTGGAATCTTAGTTTCCTGACCAGGGATGGAACCTTCAACTTCTTGCATAGGAAAGAGAAGACTTAACCCCTGAACTGCCAGGGTAGTCCTAAGGGTGTTCTTATAGGAAGCGGGGGATGGCAAACTGAGTTTCAGAATTGTGAGGAAGGGCATTATTTTTTCTTGACTAGTTGTATTTTAAAATGCAAATATTTTAATCAAATCCTATTTAATTGCAAAGTTTCTAGACCAAGTGATGACATTTTAAAAAATATTTTTTTAAACAGTTTTCTGTGTTAAGACCCAGCTTTCACATGAAATGTCATCAGTAGCCCCTGGAGTGACTGAGGGGCTGGACTGCCAAGAAAGTCCCATCATTTGATTTTGTGATTTGCAGCTCCCTCGCATGCCTGCGTACTCAGTCACTTCAGTTGTAACTGTTTGCAGTTCCCTTATGCTTAACCCAGTTTGGTTGAATATATTTCGCGTGTTTAACCAATTGAGCTTTGTCTACAGAGTACCTCTTCAGATGTCTTCCTGTTTATCTGCTGTGGTTGTTAGCATTTGGGGCTAACACGTTTACACATTCTCTCTCCTACCCCTTTGTCTGTCATTTTTGCTGCAAGAATCTTTGTCCCCACAGGCTTTTCATTCTTTTTACCTTGATTTTTTACTAATATTACTTTTTAGTTAAAATATGACCAAATTTATCTCTTTTCTTATAGTTGGTGTTTTTGGGGGAATTATTTAAGAACTTCTACCCCCAAGGTCATAGGAACTTCCCTGGTGGCTCAGATGGTAAAGGTTCTGTCTACAATGAGGGAGATCCAGGTTCGATCCCTGGGTCGGGAAGATCCCCTGGAGAAGGAATTGGCAACCCACTCCAGTACTATTCCCTGGAAAATTCCGTGGACGGAGGAGCCTGATAGACTACAGTCCATGGGGGCGCAAAGAGCCGGACACGACTGAGCGTCTTCACTCACCCCCAAGGTCATAGAGATATTCCCTTATCTTATCTGCTGAAAACACTGAGGTTCTGCCTTTCACATTTGTCTTTAACCCACCTTTTTTGTTTTTTTGTTTGTTTTGCCTGTGGCATGAAGTAATTTTTACTTCACTTTTCTGTGGATGACCAGTTTCTTGGGCACCATTTGTTGAAAGCCCTTTCCAAACCACTAACCTGGGGGATACCTATGTTCGATCCCTGGGTAAGGAAGATCCCCTGGAAAAGGGCATGGCAACTCACTCCAGTACTCTTGCCTGGAGAATCCCATGGACAGAGGAGCCTGGTGGACTGCAGTCTAAGAGGTCACAGAGAGTCAAACACTACTGAGCAATTAAGAAACACACACACACATCCTGGGGGAAACAGCTCTGCCACAGTCAGGGTTGCTGATGCATGCATGGATACGTAGATCTATTCAGTGCTTTTTTTGTCTTGTCTATCCCTGCACCTATACAACATTTCTTAATGACTATACCTTTAATTAGAAGGCTTCCCTGTTAGCTGAGAAGGTAAAGAATCTTCCTGCCAGGCAGGAGACCCAGATTTGATCCCTGGGTCACGAAGATCTCCTGGAGGAGGGCATGGCAACCCAGTCCAGTATTCTTGCCTGAAGAATCCCATGGACAGAGGCACCTGGCAGGCTACAGTCCATGGGGTCACAAAGAGCTGGACATGACTGAGCAACTAAGCAGCATGCAAATTATAGTCTCCTCATTTGAAAACTTGGATTAATGTTACCCAACTTATGAAAGTGTGCTAAAAATGAGCTTAGAAAATGCATATGCATGTTTTCAAATGTTTCTTAGCCACAGGAACTCCTGTGCAAATGTCCTTAAGTAAAGGACAAATGGGCTCCACATGTCCTTTGAGGCTCAGTGCATTCGTTTGTGGTGGCTGGATGGTCAGTCACCACACTGTCCCTTCTCTCTTCTGGTCCCCCCAGAGCACCTGGCAATTGGCCATGTCAAAGAATCAGGGTCATGGGTAGTCCTCAGAGCACAACCCAGGACAGAAAATTGTACAAGTCAATGAGGCTAAGTACTTTAAGGGACAAAAGATAAAATTACTGGTCAGGAATAAAAGAATATAGCAAGAACATAAATGAAGCAGGGAAGAAAGACAAGAATCCATTCTGTACTCAAGAGACTTTTTTTTTCTGTCCAGACAAGAAGAGATGAAAGTGAAGAGAATGAAAAAAAGAGCTTTTTAAAGAAACAGATATCAGTGCCATCCCTTAGAGGAGCAGTCTCCAACCTTTTAGGCACCAGTGACCATTTTGTGGAAGACAATTTTTCCATGGACTTGGGGAGGTCAGATTTTGAGATGATCCAGGTGTGCTGCATTTCCTGTGCACTTTATTTCTATTATTATTGTATCAGCTCCACCTCAGATCACCAGGCATTAGTTCCCAGAGGCTGGGGACCCCTGCCTTAGGGCATTGCTTGAGAAAAGGAAGCAAACATTTAAATGGTCTTGTAACTGGGTTACCTTTCTTTGGCTGTGATTTTCTGTTGCAACTGAACCTCAAAGCAGCTGATTCTTACAGGGGTTATTTGCGAAACTCAGGAAGGAAAAACTGTCCCTGCTGAAAGGTGCATGGGGACAAAGGGGCAGGACTCCCAAGAAGCTGCTGGTACTCCCTGGGGCTCTTGAGCCACTCAATGTCCTTGAAAACACTTTGTAACCTTAAAACCGACCTGCACCTGAAGCACGACTAGTGATGGGAAGTGGCTGCTGCCTAGACCGCTGCTCGCTGGCGCGAGTCTGCAGGTCCTGAGATGCTCTGTGAGATGCAGACTCCTGGTCTGTCACCCCGGTCACCGCCACCAGCCTCTTCCTTCTTAACAGATGCCTTGGATCACTGCTTTATGCCCCACGTTTGAGAGCCATGATGTTTGTGAAGCAGGGAATTGGAAGCGGCCAAGAAAGATTTGCACAGGGCTTAACCCCACAGTAACGAGGAAGCTTTGTGGCTTCAGTGTCTTGAAATAACATGTTGGCTTCACTTTGCTCAAGTGAACCATATTTTTCCCTAGTCTTCGAAGTCCCTGGAGAAGCACAGAGTTATTGCTGGAATCCACAAGGCCATTTGTGTGTGGGGTTCGAATGGAGTCTTTGATTTGCACCTATAGGTACTGTAATTTGCCAAAAGTAAAAGGATTTTGTTGTTATTCATATACAAGTTTATTAGACTTTTGTTGCCCTTAAAGTAGTAGAACAGTTATTTGGTTCAGTTATAATTATGTGAGGTTTGAGAAAAAAAAAAAAAAAATCATTGTCTTTTTTCCCCCTAATTTGAGATGCTGTCTCTTTTTTAAAACTTAAAATTTTTTTATTTTATTGAAATATAGTTGAGTTATAATGTTACATTAATTTCTGCTGTACAGCAAAGTGATTCAGTTTTATATACATATATATATATATACACATGCTTTTTCATATTCTTTTCCATTATGCTTTATTACAGGATATTGAACATAATCCCCTGTGCTGTACAGCAGGTCCTCGTAGTTTGCACTGGCTCGTCCCAAACTCCCAATCCATCCTTCCCCACACTCCTCCTCGGTGGCATCCACAAGTTTGTTTTCTACGTCCGTGAGTCTGTTTCTGCTTTGTAGATAGGTTCGTTGGTGTCATAGTTCAGATTCAGCACGTAAGTGTCTTTAATCAGCAGAAACTCTCAGCCGGAGCAGAACTTTCAGTGTAACTCTGAACACTGCCCTCTAGTGTCTGCACAGGCAAATGCAGCTGGAGAGATTGGCGCAGGAGCCCCAAGGTGCTCTATCCACCTGCTTGGAATTCCTGGCCATGTTCATACCACAAAGAGGTTAGGCTGTGGCTGCCCCCACTGCTTCTGGTCTCCTTCCCTACGCCACTTTAGGGGGTCAGACACATGCCACTGAAGTTTCGGGAACCACTTATTTACCTGAGTGATTCATGTGACGTCATGAACAGAAATCAGGGATAGGAACAAACAGTCCACAGTTTGGTCTACACCTTGCTCAAGAGATGGACCTTGTATATGGGGTTTCTAGTGCTTCTGAACTTTGACCAAGCACCAAGTGTTAGTCACTCAGTCGTGTGTGACTCTTTGTGATCCCATGGACTGTAGGCCACCAGACTCCTCTGTCCATGGAATTCTCCAGGCAAGACTACTGGGGTGGATTACCATTTCCGTCTCCAGGCATTAAAAGGCACTTAAAAGCCAACTTGTTAAGTACTGTCATTAAGTCACACAAACAGATTTGTACTCTATTTTGTAAAAGAAAATTTGGTGTGCTAAAAGGAAAAAAAAAGGTCCCAGCAGACAAGACAGGATCCTTCAATCTGTCTGCTTAAAACAGTTGCACAATTTGAGAGTTGCAAGTTAAGTTTTATTTGGGGCAAAGTGAGTACTGCAGGCCAGGAGACAGCACCTCGGCGAGCTCTGAGAAACTGCTCCCAAGAGGCAGGGGGAGAAAGCCAATATAGACATGATTTTGATGAAGTGGGAATACATGTGATCAAGCATGTATTTTTCCAGAAAGTTTCTACTCGTCTTGTAAAGCTTTTGCTCGTCCTGAGGAACAGTTACCACTGTGAAGAATTTTCCTGCTTTTGTAGATATGCAGAGATATAAGAATTGGGGCTGTAAAATTGACTCCTGAAAATATATAACTATCTGAAGACCTAGCAGGCCAGCTTTTCACCCAGGACTGAGGGCCTCATTCCTGCTCTCACCCTGAACTCCCTTCAGGGGGTATTGAAGGTCAGCAGCTGCAGCAGCACTTGATTTAATCCTTGTAAGTGTAGATGGCAAGTGCCCATGGCAAGTGCCAACTTGTAGTTGACAAGTCCACATCAGAGGTGAGGAAGGTGTGGTTAACCTTTCAATGTGTTAATATTCAGTTAGAGATTGTCTATATTCTTATACTCATTTTATATTTATTTATATTTATATTGTATATATATTTATTTTATATATATTGTGTATGTTTATATTATATGGACAGAGAGGCCTGGCATGCTGCAGTCCATGGGGTTGCGAAGAGTTGTACATGACTGAGCGACTGAACTGAACTGATATTTATATTTATTTATATTCATATTATATTTATTTTGTCAAGTTATCATAACTCGAATTATTAGACCTTAAAAGTTTAAAACTTAATGAAACTTCGGTGTGAATGAGAAAGAGATTTTGTAAAACACACGCACAACACATACACAAGAACACAGGAAACAAGAGTTTCAAAGATTTCTGTGTTTCTTTTCATTGTGTATTTCTTTTCCTCCAGGAAATGGTAGAGACAAAAATCTTAAATATTTAAAAGCCAGTAGTTCTATTGAGTGATTGATATTATTTTAACCCTCTTTTTAGTCATGCACCTAAATCTGTGAAAATGAGAAAGATGAAAGCATTCTTATGGAAAAGAATCCAGTGCCAGCTCAGGTTACCTGCAGTGAGAGATTTTCACAAACCAATCATTCTGTTTAGATTCAGAGAGGTCATTGAGTTGGCTTCTCTAGCAATTAGCATTTTCCAGGAGAAAAGGAGTTCCCCATTGGGAAATCCACAGGCTTCCCTGGTGGGTCAGATGATAAAGAATCCACCTGCCAATGCAGGAGATGCAGGAGGCACGGGTTTGATCCTTGGGTTGGAAAGATCCCCTGGAGAAGGAAATAGCAACCCACTCCAGTATTCTTGCCTGGAGAATTCCATGGACAGGAGAGCCTGGAGGGCTACAGTCCCCGGGTTCACAAAGAGGTGGAAACCACTGAGTAACAACACAACTGTTGGGAAGCCTGCTGATTAAACTACTGGAACTAGTATGCCACCTAATGGTCACTCCACACATTGCAGCTTACTAGGATAATAGAAGAAATACCAGAAATTTCCTTTAGCAAACGGCTTCCCAAGTGGTTCAGTGGTAAAGAATCCACCTGCAATGCAGGAGACGCGGGTTTGATCCCTGGGTTGGAAGGTCTCCAAAGAATTGGACATGACTTAACTACTAAACAGCAACAACAGTTCTTTCTTGACTCAGGTTAAAATTCTCATCAAATACTAAAATTTGCTATTTGTACTAAATATCCATTCACTTTTTATGGAAAAAAATCTTATCCATGGCCTCAAGCCTTATCCGCTATTAGATCATTTGAAACAGTGCTTTTTTCTAGACCAGAGACTAAAGTCAAGAGTCAGCAGCCTTCTTGGCCATTTCCCCCAGTCCGGGATCCAATCACACTTTAGCTGCCTTTTAAGTGGACATTCCCTCAGCCATTCCTGTGGTTCTTTACCCAGATGTTTTGAAGAGCATAGCTCAGTTATTCTGTAGAATGACTTCATTTGGATTTCTCCAATGTCTTTCATTTGAGGCAAGAACATCACAGAAATGACCCTGCATCCTACTGAGTACGTCTTGCAGGACCCACAGGGTGTACTTGTCCTAAGACTGATGGTGTTCACTTCGAGCTCAATTAATTTTGGATCCATGTTAGCACTATTTCAATGCTGTTCTCTTGCTTGGATGGTAACACAGTGGTTATATAAGAAAAACTCCTTGATCATATGAAATACACACCTTGACTCTACGTGCAAGAGTTTAACCAACACAGCAGCAGAGCGTGGAGGTGAGTGTGCTTGTGGCTGGATCTCCTCCCTTCCTGTCCAGGGTTCTGGGTCTCTGCTTCCTCCTCCCTTCCCTCACTTGGGATTGCCTGGCTGGGTGTGAGTCCTTTGAGCCTTGGCTCCTGTTTGTCCAAGGGGAGACCAATTTCCTTCACCTGTTCTACAGCATCTCTCTCCCAGGGATGTCCAAAGATCAAAGTAAGAATCACTCTCAGAGTCAGGAAAAAGATGTGGGCCCTGGGTGGAGAGAGAGTGTTGAATCCCTTCATGGCTAAGGGTGAGAAGTTAGGAGCGGGTGTGTCTATACAGCCTGGTGAAATGAAGTCAGGTCTCAGGACAGAGTCCGTCCTTGGTCCCTCCTGTCCTATGCACCTGTGGCCATTCTCAGCCCCTAGGGCCTCCCTTCTAGGCTGTCTCCTCAGATATACACAAGGGTCTTCAAACCATGGATGAGATCTTATCAAGGACATCGTATCCTTACCAAGGATCATTCCAACACTAGAGCAGTGCTCATATGTGGACAGTGATGTCTCAAGTTAGTTTTGTGACTCGTCCAAGCAGGTGGGATGAGTTAAGAGTTCTGTGGTCTCCTGCAGGGTCACTGCCCTGGGTTGGATGCAGGATTCTCAGTTGGCAGCCTCACCTTAGTATTTTTTTTAAGATGTTTATTCAGATATAATTGATTTAGAATGTTGTGTTAATTTCAGGTGTTAAGCATAATGAATCAGTTATACGTACATATGCATGTGTGTGTATATATGCTGCTGCTGCTGCTGCTAAGTCGCTTCAGTCGTGTCCGACTCTGTGCGACCCCAGAGATGGCAGACCACCAGGCTCCCCCGTTCCTGGGATTCTCCATGGGTTGCCATTTCCTTCTCCAATGCATGAAAGTGAAAAGTGAAAGTGAAGTCACTCAGTCATGTCTGACTGTTAGCGACCCCATGGACTGCAGCCCACCAGGCTCCTCCGTCCATGGGATTTTCCAGGCAAGAGTACTGGAGTGGGGTGCCTTTGCCTTCTCCGGTGTGTAAATATATATGTATATATATCCATTCTTTTTCAGATTCCTTTCCATATAGGTAATTATAGAATATTGAGTAGAGTTCCCTGTGCTAAACAGTAGGTCTTTATTAATTATCTATTTTATGTATGCTGCTGCTGCTAAATCGCTTCAGTCATGTCCGACTCTGCATGACCCCACAGATAGCAGCCCACCAGGCTCCCCTGTCCCTGGGATTCTCCAGGTGAGAATACTGGAGTGGGTTGCCATTTCCTTCTCCAATGCATGAAAATGAAAAGTGAAAGTGAAGTCGCTCAGTCGTGTCCGACTCTTAGCAACCCCATGGACTGCAGCCTACCAGACTCCTCCATCCATGAGATTCTCCAGGCAAGAGTACTGGAGTGGGGTGCCATTGCCTTCTCCATTTTATGTATGGTAGTGTATATATGTCAATCCCAGTCTCCTAATTTATCACGTCTCCCCATGGTCCCCCTTTGATAGTCATATATTTACATTTGAAATCTGTGAGTCTAGTTCTGTTTTGTAAATAAGTTCCTTTGTATCAATTTTTAGACTCCAGGCACCAGTGATATCATCTGGGCTTTGTCTTTCTCTGATTTCCTTCCCTTAGTATGCTAATCTGTGGGTCCATCCATGTTACTGCAAAGTTGCCCCTTAGTTAGCGCCTTGGTAAGGATTAAGTTCATCCTTACTAAGTTAAGCATCTCAGCACGAGGACTGAGCTTGAATTACTCCAGACCAGGATCGTTGGCTCGTCCCCAACACTTCCTGAGCACACAGACTTCAGCCTGAGACGTGACCAACCCGGGCCTCAGTTTCCCCATGGTTTCATGCATTTAACCACATGTTCATGTCCAAATACGAGACATGGTATTGTTTGGTGTGTTGATTCACTATCAGTTAGTCAGTTCAGTGGCTCAGTCGTGTCCAGCTCTTTGAGACCCCATGGACTGCAGCACGCCAGCCTTGTAAATTTATGGAAGTATCACATTGGTGTAGAGAAGTGCTGTGTCCCAAGTGTTCAGTCTATGTGCTTTCCCAGCGGGACACACTTGTGTAACCCTCACCAGGATCGTGACAATGATCAAATCCCTCCTCCTGTATCAGTAATTGTCCCCATGCTCCTCCACCGTTTGCAGTATTTTGCAATCAGCATTGCGTTTCTGAGGTCTAAACGGTTGCCTTGAATTTAGTTCAAACAGAGAATACTTTTCTATGAAAGATTTTTAGCAGTTTATCATTTAATGAAATAAAATGATGTACAGAGGAGAGAAGAGAGGAGAGAGAAGAAATGAGAGGGATACAGGGACAGGGGAGACAATGGAGGTCTTAAATCATTCCCCTGCCACCTGACATGGTGAATAACTGGACTAGGCATGGCTTGGGCAGTGCTGGCCTCCCCTTGAAGATCCTGCCTCCCTGGTCTTTGTTCATGTGACAGAGAATGTTCTAGAATATCCACTTGCATGGGGCTCTCTGGTCCCTGTATCCACCATCAGGAATCCTCTGTTGCCTGTCTCTTTCTCATAGCTCATTTTCAGAACCCAGTGGATGCTCAGCGAGCACTGATTATATTCATCTATCCTTCCTGGTTAATCCTGGCCTCTGCTGCTTTCTCAACCAAAGTGGAATAGATACACATTCTGGCTGAGGTCCTGGCTACCCATGCTGGAAGGCAGTAGGGGTCACTGGACTGTGGCTGAAGTGGAGATATGACCCCCGCCCTATTCTGTAGCAGGTATAAAGACCATCCTCAGGACCCACTGCCCAGAGCCTCACAGAAACCCAGCAACGTCAGGTGCCCTTGGTCGCACATGAGTGGACTCTTGTCTGGAAGCACAGCCATGATGGTTCCCAACTCTGTTCACCTTCCTTCTGTGACTTGAAGTCCTGGGTGCTTTGGGAGGGACCAGTCAGGCCCCATGGAATGCATTTGAGCTGGGGGTCCCCTCACCAAGTGCATAGACATCTGTCTGCCTGTTCCTGGGCTCCTGGTCCTCTCAGCAAGGTAGAGGAAAGAGGTCAGGGGCTCTGCAGCCAGAACAGGTAGGGTTCAAGTACAGAGGCCTCCTAGTAGCTCTGTGACCTTAGAATGGGGTTACCCAATCAAGAAACAATATTCCTACCTGTTCCCATTTTGTAAGAGATTTAAACGAAATAGAGAATAGAAAATACAGACCATAGAACTTGACCCAAGTTAGACACCAGGAATATTTCCTTTCCTTTCTTCATTCCTTTATCTTTACATCTTCCACCTGCCTTGCCTTTCCTCCCTCCTTTCTTTCTTCCCTCCCTCTTCCCCCTACCCAAAGCAAAGGAGTATGTTGCAAAGTCTAGGCGGTAGGTCCAAGGATATGTGTTACGTAATCACTGTGTGCCTCTACATGTTTGGAATATTCCTTTATTAAAAAGTAAAATATTAAAACAATACCCACTTGAAAATAAATACCTAACAGTCCACACCAGACAACCTGAAGCAGAATCTCCTTGTCTGGGCCTCCTTGCCTTTTTTAGGGGCTCACAGTGATTCCACTGGGCAGCTGGAGCTGATCCTCATGGCCCAGTACCTCCATCAAAAACTGCCCGATTGTAAGAAAAGTGATTTTTCTCAGTCCAAATTGAGTTGGAGACCTCAACGCAAGGCAACTTCTCTTAGCAGACATAGGTTTGTGTCAAAAGAATTGTTGGGGCAAATCTTGAAGATTTTGGCAATAGCAATGATGAAAGATGCCCACTAACCTTCATCTATTTGTTTGGACCAGAGAACAGTGGGGACTTTACCCTAAAGAACATTAAACAAATGTAAGTCCACTCTATGTCCCTCCCCCAGGGCAGGGATGGGAAACAGCTGGGGCGGAGGGGGAACCTGGCAAACATGCTCAGTCTGAGTTCTCCTCATGTGAGTGAATATCGGGGTGACAGCATCAGAGCTGAGGTACCCTAAGTTCCACCCCAGAGTGGACCTGACTTCTGGTCAGCCCTCAATGGCCCAGACCTCGGCCTTGGCCACATGCCAGGTGCTTGTGCCAAACAAAACTTGATTCAGCTTCTGGGCTCTGCAAATCTGAGGATGTGGGAGACACGGGAAGACTGACTCAGCCAATGAGATGCTGTCCTCTATCTTCTGTACGATGGACTTGCAAAGAAAAGCAAGCACAGTGCCCTGTGCCCTCCGGACAAAATATCAGGACTAAAAAAAATGTGAAAGTGTTAGCCACTCAGTTGTGTCCAACTGTTTGCGACCCCATAGGCTATAGCCTGCCAGGCTTCTCTGTCCATGGAACTCTCCAGGCAAGAATATTGGAAGGGATAGGCATTTCCTTCTCCAGGGGATCTTCCTGACCTAAGAATCTAAGCTGGGTCTCCCACATTGCAGGCAGATTTTTACCATCTGAGCCAATGGGGAAACCCTTAGGGCTAAAAGGCAGGCTTGCTTTCTGTTAATCTATCAATGAGAAAAAATATACAGCAAAATCATGCAGGAGTGTTTTGTTGCATGCAGCCCCAAGGCCATCGCAATGATGGTCATTATAAGAAAGTGCTGACCTGCACTGGGACCAAGTTCAGGAATTAGAGGGTGCAGAGGGTGCAAGATTAAGAATTTAATCTCAGCCCTAGAGGGGGAGGGTGACTGTCTTGTGCTGGCCCTCGATTCAAAGAAACAAATGATCATAGAGCATTATTAACAAAAATCTATCCATCATTACAATGAAGATGTCCACAACAGTTTTGTGTTTTATTCAAAACTGTCTCTGATCTGGTATTTTGAGACTCAAATGCAGCAGATAAAGAAGTGTGTCTCTTGTGTGTTTTCGTTTAGTGGTTTTAAGGGGAGGAGTAACCTTTCCTGAATGCCCTCCCATTAGTTTTAACATAAGAGTGATCAAGGTAGGTCACCAGTTCTTTGTCTCCACTGATATCAACCCCCAGGCAATGTCCCCAGTATTGGCCCCACAAGCTTTTATCCAAAAGCCAGCAGGTAACTGGTTTTCCATCAGTGGAAGGTGGGGGATCCCAGTACCTCTCAGCCTGAGCTCCTGGTGGGCCTCCTAGGACGCCACATCTTTGCTCCAGACGCAGCCAAACGTCGAGCGTCATCCTTCTGCAGGCCAAGTCTGCTAGTGTGGTGAGCCTGAGCGCTTTCCCCACTTCCCTGTACTCTCCCCTACCCTCCCCTGCCCCCCACCAAGACTGGAGATTCTTGTGCTCTTATTTTCACAAGGCCCTTCTCTGTTTTTTCACCTATTTCAACAGCATTTAAATCTGTCAGCATTTGACGTGCCAGTGTGTGGCATCTGGACTTTCAAATGCAGAAGGGATGTTCACATGGAAAGTAAATAAATAAAGCCCCTGCTCCCTCTCCAACTGGATTTGTATAATTGTGTCAGACATAATGGAGTGTGTGTAAGAAGTGCACAGTGCATATGTGTGTTGAGAGATGGTTTCCACACACACGCTGAATATAGGTCTGAACTCTTTATGGTCTGATAAATGAGAAGTTAGCAGAACTGACTGTTGAAGGAATCAGCACCTCGTACTTGATGGCAAGAAACTAGACTCAAGAAGCTTCAGGCATGTGTGATCTTCCTCTGAAAGCAGCATCCATCTGTCCTAGTTCTTTCTGCTGAGAAGGTCTTGAGGCAACAGATCCTCAAGTAATGTGGAACCTGACACCGGGAGGTCAGCTACCAGACACCATTGTCCACTCAAAGGAATCCAGGATCTTCAGAGGCACGGCTGGGGCAAGGAGAGGTCAAAATGAGCCTGGAATGTGAGGCACAAAGTGGGAAAGCACTCAGAGGCTCAGCTGCCACAATAAGAGAGGTTCACAGAAGACTGGAGATTCCTCACAGTTCTGGAAGCTGGAGATCCAAGATCAAGGTGCCAGAAGGTTGGTTTCTGGTGAGACCCCTCTCCTTGAGTTGCAGATGGGCAATATATAATGTCAGAAAGCAAAGGGAACTAAAGAGCCTCTTGATGAGGGTGAAAGGGGAGAGTGAAAAAGCTGGCTTAAAATTCAGCATTTAAAAAACGAAGATTATGGCATCTGGTCCCATCACTTCATGTCAAATAGATGGGGGAAAAGTGGAAACAGTGGAAGACTTTATCTTCCTAGTTTCCAAAATCACTGCAGACAGTGACTGCAGCCATGAAATTAAAAGACGCTTGCTCCTTGGAAAGAAAGCTATGACAAACCTAGACAGTGTATTAAAAAGCAGACATCAATTTGCTGACAAACATCCATATAGTCAAAGCTATGGTTTTTCCAGTAGTCATGTATGGATGTGAGAGTTGGACCATAAGGGAGGCTGTGTGCTGAAGAATTGATGCTTTTGAACTGTGGGGCTGGAGAAGACTCTTAAGAGTCCCTTGGACAGCAGAAAGATCAAACCAGTCAATCCTAAAGGAAATCAACCCTTATATTCATTAGAAAGACTGATGCTAAAGCTGAAGCTCCAATATTTTGGCCATCTGATGGAAAAGACCCTGATGCTGGAAAGGATTGAGAGCAGGAGAAAGGGATGACAGAGGATGAGATGGTTGGATGACATGACCGACTCAATGAACGTGAGTTTGGACAAACTCCAGGAGATAGTGAAGGACAGGGAAGACTGGGGTACTGCAATCCATGGGGTTGCAAAAAATTGGACATGACTTAGAGACTGAATAACAAGAACAAATGTATAATGAATTTCTGAAGTCAAACCTAGATGCTTTATGGTATTTTGACCCTTCATTGGAACCAGTTGAAGCGATGCCCTTCATCCAATAAACCTGATTCCTAGTGCTAATAACACTCCGCTAAAATGTCTGTACTGCTAGCAGGCGTGTGTCCACCTTGCTCCTCTGCATCCCCAGTGTCTAGACCACAACCTGGAACCCTGAATCTGCTGAGTAAATATCTCCTGGAAGAGTGAATTGGAACTAAAAAATAAATGAAATCATAAAAAATGGGCTCCTCATGGGACCTTCATGCCATCTGCTAAATGAGAGGAGAGTAATAGTCACGATTTCTGTCTATTTGAAAAGTCAAGACCAATGATGATAAAAACTAAAAGTTGAGCCTTTAGAAGCTTACTAAAAATCATTTGGAAATATTTACTGGTAGACATCTTACTGTGTACAAGGTAACTTTGCCTGGCTCACAGCTCAGAGACAGATTTGGTTGTAAACTTCCACCAGTCACTCCCTCACTGCGTGATCTTGGCTAAGCTGATTAACCTCTCTCTACAGCCCTCTCCATGTCTGCATGATGGAAACTTCGAGAACTGCCTTAAAGGATTGCTTTAGAGTCTGTGAGGTATTTCTGTGAAAAACTTGGCAGAAGCAGACATAGAGTAGAAGTTCAAAAACCTGAGAACTCTTCTTATGTAGCAAATATATAATACCAGAATCCAGACTGATGGAGGTGACCATAATACTGCAAAGATGAGCCTTAGTGGATTGTTCTGATGGATGTGTATATTGAGAATGCTCTGGGAAGTGGCCTGCACTCGGTGTTTAGATGACCCTGGTAGCAGAACTGCAAGATCTGCAGACAGTGACCATCCATCGGCTACAGCCAACTCACCTGCCACCACATGCCTTCATCCTGCTGGGCAGACAGGACTGCAGGTTGGCAGCACACCTCTGCACAGCTCATCCATGTTCTTAAATAATCACTACTTCAAATGCCAGATTCACAAGTAGACAACCATCAGTATGGCACCGCCCACCTTCCTTTCGACTTCTTTTCATTCCATGCTCCCTTGCTCTGAGTACTAAACACATGAACAGGGGACACTAGTTTCCCAAAGCACACATCCTGAAACAATGGTGCATGCACTGTACACAGCGACCTTCAGCCTGGGGTGCTCTTGTTACTGGAGGAAACTGAATTATTATCCCACAGGTATTTGGGCAAGGGTGTAAGAACATCCCTGCCCACACCTTAACTCCTGTACCAGCGTTTCCTAAGATTGATCTAAATAGCCCATATTCCGTTCTTCATGGAAGGTAGACTCCTCCTTCACCAAACTCAAGCTGTACTGCACTTTTCCACAGTGGAAAACCCTCCAGGGCATTAGCAGCACAGATGTGCTCCTTAAGGATGAATCCAGTGAAACACAAGGGGGGTTCTGGTCTTTGGCTTCTCCTAAAAGTGAAAGGTCTCCTAAATAAGACACACTTGGAGCCTTGTTAGGATATTCTGAGCTGCATGTGGTGGATGGATATGATGCCCCTGGAAACTGTCTGATGGTACAGATATTTAAAGACAGGTCTTTCTAAATGAAAAGAGCTTTTCCCACAGAAATCAGATGTACTGTTTGCTTAGTTCCTTTTTAACTAGAGAGTGCCCAAGACCAGCAGCCTAGGAAAGGACTACTTCATCTGCTAAGCCCACCACACAGTTGTCTGAATCCCCAAACCTGCTGATTTGTAGTCCCACCTTGATGGACAAAAAAGGAAGACCAGTTGTTTGTGCCCATGTAACTTTTTGTTTGGGCTCAGTGGTTTGTGCTAATTGGGATAGAATAAACTTTAAACTCCTTAAGAAATGATCTGTCTTTAATTTTTAAACACTTACTTATGTATCTGGCTCCACCAGATCTTGGTTGTGGCATGTGGGCTCTTGGATGTGACTCATGGGATCTAGTTCCCTGGGCAGGGACCAAACCCAGGACCCCTACACTAGGAGTGTGGAGTCTTAGCCCCTGGACCACCAGGGAAGTTCTCTGATCTCTCTGCATCTCACTTGGTTTCCCCCAGTGTTTGACCCTCCATAGACTGTTATTAACTGAAGGGATTAATGAACACGTATATTATTATATGAAGACTGGTGTGCCTGAGACCCTACCATCTACCCAACTCTAGAGAGAATTACCTAACCAAAGCTTTGTATTCTTACAGTTCAATTTCATTTGGCTTAAAATAAAAGCCTCCACGTTAAGATAGCAGCTTACAGCTCTCTGCTCACTTTCTCTGCAGCTAAGATGTTCACCTCTTAGTTGAAATTTCTTAGAGATGGGTTCTGAGTCACAGCCAGTAGAGACCACTGGCAATGTTAGGCAGAAACCACAGCTCCAAGAACTAGGAGGTGATGGTGGTGCATGGAGGGGATGCAGCTGGGTGTCTAATAGCAGTTCTCCGAGATCTACTTGGCTATAGCACTGGGCTGGGTTCATCTTGGGGTTTTTGAAATACCCAGGAGTGTTCGTATTGGTTCGTGTTTTCCTTAATGAGACACCACAGAGCAAGGGGAAGAACATGGATTTCACAGCCTATGAACTTCAATTTGAAAATCGCTAATAAGGACCTACTATATAGCACGGGGAACTCTATTCAAATACTCTGTAATGGCCTATATGGGAAAATAATCTAGATAAAGAATGGATATATGTATGTGTATAGCTGATTCACTTTGTTATACACCAGAAGCTAACACACCATTGTAAATCAACTACACTCCAATAAAAACTTTAACAAAATTGCTCCTGACTTAACAGCACTCTAGTGGAGTGGTCAGATGGGGAGACTTGAGTCTGGGATTCAACTCCTTCAATTACCTTGTGAGTCAATGCATGTGTCTAAACTTTTCCAATCCTCAGTTTGTTCATCTGTCAAGTGGGAGTAAGCCGTAAAACCTCCCTAAAGGCTTGGTTGCCAGCATCTGACACACAGCATGTGCTCCTGACTATTGTGGCAAGTTTAGCCAGGAGAGGTTCATTTAACCTCTCTGACCATCATTTATCTTCCTCCTCATTGGGGCAATCTTGAGGACAATCTCAAAATGTGTATAATGGAGTCTGACAGCTGGTGGCTCTCAAGAGAAAGTCACAATTAGTATTCTTAGTAACATTATTCGTGTCATTATTAATGAAGTTAATACTGCTTAGTATGAGTACGATTACTGGCTTTAGAAACAGTTTTAAAGATTTTAATAATCATTAAATGATTTAATATGATTTTAATAATCAGGAAACTGTGAGTAAAAGGGAAGATGACCCAGACCTGGTCCAGAAAACTGATGATGGGAGGTATATCTTATTATTTTTGCATCTTTGAAATCAAATGGACGTTCCCCTCAACTCTCACCCCTTCCTTTATCTCTTCTGCCCTTTGGAGAACATTCATCTCCTATTTTCAGATTGATTTAAAAAATCAAGCCACGAGGCCAGTACCGGCCCTCTTTCCTCAGCTGAAGTGATTTCAGTTTCCTCTAAAATATGAGATTTTTTCCCCCCTGGCTTGTATTTACTATGCACAGATGCAGAAGGAGAATTACTCGAGTTTTGCAATAAAAATAAGCTTGG
Organism: Cephalophus harveyi; assembly: GCA_006410635.1. Lineage (NCBI taxonomy): Eukaryota > Metazoa > Chordata > Mammalia > Artiodactyla > Bovidae > Cephalophus > Cephalophus harveyi. The sequence goes on along the minus strand of SJYT01051287.1, from coordinate 168,550 downwards.
CTTTGCGAGCACCTGCTTTCCGCCATTTAATAATGCGAGCTCCCTTCTCCTACCGGCTTCTGTTTACTCTTCTGCAAATTATTTTTGTTCTCAGTTGACAAAGATAAATGACGGGATTAATATATATTGAAGAAGTCTCTGGGAACAGTATGCCAGCCCAGAGGAAGGGTGGGTCTTATTTCCCTCAGGTAAGGCAACACAGCAAACTGGATTAAGAGTAATTTGCTGTGGGGCTTACAGATGATCACGATCCATTAGTGGTACACCATTTATGAAAATTGCTTTTTCTTAAATAAAAATTAGAACGACTTTCATTACCTTGTCAGGACTGAGCCGAGCCAACTGCATGTTCCCCCAAGGGAAAGCAAAACACCAGTGACAAGGTTTTGATTTTTGATTTAACCTCAACACAATCTCCAAACTGTTGAAAGTAACAGTGAAAGAAAGATGGGGCAGGGAACTTCCATCTGTGAGGTGCAAGGATCCTGTTGTACAATTATAGCTGAAAACTAGAAATGAAAATATTTGTCAGAACAATGAGGAAAGGGAATCCAGAGTTGTATCTTTGGAGAATTGTTTTTAGAATTATACAAATTGAAGCAGTTTAAGCAAAGAGTTTGCCAAATAGCACCAAGACTTTCAATAGGATGGCATTTTTGTTTTAATATTACAGAATCTTTTGAGTTATAAAAGTCATATTTTTCAACCAACTGATTCTAATGTCATCTAAATATCTCCCTTATCTTGACATCCTCAGCATCAAGTCCAGAAACTCTCACAATCATCTGACGTGTTGTAAACCCTTTTTAATGTTCTTGGCTGTCCAATGATAGAACATTTTCTGCTTGTGGGGAATGTATCATTTATTTTTGAGCCCCAAATGATGTTAAGCCTTTTTAACACATGGACAACTTTTCAAGTGAGATAATAAAAGTTGTCAAATTCATTATTTATGATTAAGTTTGGAAAAAATTTTTTAACCTTCTCTGTTTTAGTGCCAGGGCAAAATAGTCTTCCTCTCACATTATATTTCCAATTTCCATCTTAGGGCAGAGTTGCCATCAGGTCAATACCTTGAAAGAGAAATGAAAAGAACGTAGGGCCCAGCCATGTCCCTAACATTGTACTTAACCTCCCTCAGGTTTGTCAAGATCAAAGGCAGCTATGGATTTGGTACAAGAGCACGTCATGTGTGGTTGCAAAGTCATGCATCTCCTACAACAGAATTGGGGTGTGGATCACACACATGACTCAGAAAAGAGAAAGGAAGACATGTGTTTGGGGCAGTTACCTAAGTTAGAGTAACACAGTGTTCTTGACTGGAGAATCCCAAGGACAGAGAAGGCTGGTGGGCTACAGTCCATGAGGTCACAGAGAGTCAGACACGACTGAGCAACTAAACAACAAGAATAACACATGATTCTGCCCCGAGTTAAGCAGGGAACTGGACCCCTCTTGAAATGAGAAGAGCAACCGACCAGATGCATTTAAAAAAAAATGAGATTCTAAAGCTCTCACTGGCCCTGAAATACCTGGAGGGCCCAGGTCAGCCTGTCATGACCTCAGTGGTTCCCTTGGTCATGGGGATGGTCTTCAGCAATGGCAATGGGGTCCCTCAAGCAGCACCCATTTCCCATCTCTGCATTTGTCCAGCTTGCGGACACGTAAATTCTAAGGTCGTCAAACTTCACCCTGGCATCTGGGCCTGGGTGAGCACAGAAAACACAGACTTTGTTTGGGGGATTCACCAACCAAGGGACATAGATGGAAGAGCGAGACAGAGTATAAACCCTGCAAAACTTGTCTTTATTGATTCTGCGACTTTTACAGGCCCTGAATGAACAAGGTTTTGGTTGGAGTCTTTGGAATATCACACCAAAGCAAATGCCACATAGGCTGACAGGTGATGGGTCTTCACACACCTAGTGGTCCACAGTGGAATTTTCCAAAGCTGTCCTGGGAGGTTTACTTAATTCTTCAATGAGTCAGAAACTTTCATATTCGCTGGAGGCTAATAGCTGACTGATGATATAACTCAGAATCAATCTGGGGTCAACTCTCACACTCACAGAAATCCTATCCTCCACAAAATTACAAAAAGTAAGCCAGTTAGTGCTGCATTCAGACAACATCTAAGGATGGATCAGAAAAGAACAGAGACTCACTCACTACAGAGATATTGAGAAGTTCCCTCTGGTAGCAGTTCACAAGCAACTAAACCAATTCAGGGTTTTAAAAACCAGAGACATTACTTTGCCAACAAAAGTCTGTCTAGTCAAGGCTATGGTTTTTCCTGTGGTCATGTATGGATGTGAGAGTTGGACTGTGAAGAAAGCTGAGATCTGAAGAATTGATGTTTTTGAACTGTGGTGTTGGAGAAGACTCTTGGACTGCAAGGAGATCCAACCAGTCCATCCTAAAGGAAATCAGTCCTGAATATTCATTGGAAGGACTGATGCTAAAGCTGAAACTCCAATACTTTGGCCAACTCATGCGAACAGTTGACTCATTGGAAAAGACTCTGATGCTGGGAGGGACTGGGGGCAGGAGGAGAAGGGGACGACAGAGGATGAGATGGCTGGATGACATCACTGACTCAATGGACATAAGTTTGAGTGAACTCCAGGAGCTGGTGATGGACAGGGAGGCCTGGCATGTAGTGATTCATGGGGTTGCAAAGAGCTGGACATGACTGAGCAACTGAACTGAACTGAACTGATCCAAGAATTCAGAAGTCTTTTGGCGTGCTTACCTATGAAGGATAAAGGGAAAATGAAATTCCTGGAGGAAATCAGTTTCTTCCTATGTGTTGTGTTCAGTCACTAAGTCCTGTCCAACTCTCTGTGACTCCATGGACTGCAGCAAGCCAGGCTTCCCTGTCCTTCACCATCTCCCTGAGTTTGCTTAAACTCATGTCCTTTGAGTTGATGATGCCATTGAACCATCTCATTGTCTGTCATCCCCTTCTCCTCCTGCCTTCAATCTTTCCAGAATCAGGGTCTTTTCCAATGAGTCGGCTCTTTGTATTAGGTGGCCAATGTACCTAGGTATTGAAACTTCAGCTTCAACATCAATCCTTCCAATGAATATTCATACATGACTACAGCATTCCTACGACTGTAACTCAATGGCCAACCTGCACATAGAAATATGAGTTACCTGGAAGCTCTCCTGCCTTTTAAATATTGGGGTTGCATTTCACATGAGAGCTGCCTCTAGGAACCCTGTAAACATTGGTTGAGAGAGTGAATGATTAATCACTCCATCTTCTGCAGCTGGGGTTCAGATCAACCCAGAGATGGAATTTGGGGAATATGCATCAGAGGGATCCCTGAAAAACACGCTTACTAAAGGGTGAGAGAATGATGGACAGAGACCATCAGAGACCAGAGTTTTTATTATCGGGGAAGTACCCACTTTAAAAAATCCCTTTCCTAGGACTCTTCAAGAGGTAGAGTCTGAATTTCTCATAGTTCACATAATTTTCAGTATTGTCTTCAATATGTCCCACATAAAACAAAAATACATGCCAAAAGGTCACCACCTTTTCGTTCTAATTTCTTTTTTTGCTGCTACATTCTATACCTATAATCTATTTTCTTGTGTTATGCTGAAAAAGATACAAAGTTAAAAACTAAAGAATGCTGATAGACAGCTATATGTAAAAGAGGAACATTTTCTCAAACCATATACAAAGATAAATTCAAATGTGAGACTAGAAACCATAAAACTGCTGGAAGAGAACACAGGCTGAACACCCTTTGACATAAGTCATAGCCATATCTTTTTGGGTCCGTCTCCTGGAGTAATGGAAACAAAATCAAAAATAAGCAAATGGGACCTAATTAAACTTAAAAGCTTTTGCACAGCAAAGGAAACCATTAACAGAATGAAAAGACAATCACTGAATGAGAAAAAAATATATGTGCAAGTGATATGACTGATAATTTTTTGATAAAATTCAAAAAGTATTAACAGCTCATGTGTGTGTTGTGTCGCTCATTTGTGTCCGACTCTTCGTGACACTGTGGACTGTAGCCCACCAGGCTCCTCTGTCCACGGGGTTTCTCCAGGCACGAATAATGGAGTGGGTTGCCATGCCCTCCTCCAGGGGATCTTCCCAACCCAGGGATGGAGCCCAGGTCTCCCTCATTAGGGCGGGTTCTTTACCAACTGAGCTATCAGGGAGTCCCATTAACAGCTCATACACATATCAAAAACAAACAAACAAACACCAACCCAATTAAAAAAAAATAGGCAGAAGCCCTAATAGATATTTTTTCAAAGAAGACATACAGACAACTAACAGGCACATGAAAAGATGCTCAACATTGCTAATTATTAGACAAATGTAAATTAAAACTATAATGAGGTATCACTTTATCAGTTCAGTTCAGTCACTCAGTTGTGTCCAGCTCTTTTTGACCCATGGACTACAGCATGCCAGCCTTCCCTGTCTTTTACCCATCTCCTGGAGCTTGTTCAAACTCATGTCCATCAAGTCGGTGATGCCATCCAACCATCTCATCCTTTGCTGTCCCCTTCTCCTCCTGCCTTCAATCCTTCCCAGCATCAGGGTCTTTTCCAATGAGTCAGTTCTTCACATCAGGTGGCCACAGTATTGGAGCTTCAGCTTCAGCATCAGTCCTTTACTTCATACCAGTCAGAATAGCCATCATCAAAAAGTCTACCAGTAACAAATTGTTGGCAAGGGTGTGGACGAAAGGGAACCCTCGTACACTGTTGGTGGGAATGTAAACTGGTGCAGCCACTATGGAGAACAGTATGGAGGTTCCTCAGAAAAGCCAATAATAGAAGTACCATTCGTTCAGTTCAGTCGCTCAGTCGTGTCCAGCTCTTTGCGACCCCATGAATTGCAGAACAACAGGCCTCCCTGTCCATCACCAGCTCCCGGAGTTCACTCAAACTCACGTCCATTGAGTCAGTGATGCCATCCAGCCATCTCATCCTCTGTCGTCCCCTTCTCCTCCTGCCCCCAATCCCTCCCAGCATCAAAGTCTTTTCCAATGAGTCAACTCTTTGCATGAGGTGGCCAAAGTACTGGAGTTTCCCCCTCTTGGGCATATATTCAGAAAAAAAACCCCACTAACTCACAAAGATACGTGCACCCCAATGTTGATAGCAACACTATTTACAATAGCCAAGACACAGAAGCAACCCAAGTGCCCAACAGATGGCTGGTTTAAGAAGACGTGGTAAATATATACAACAGAATAAAACTCAGCCATAAAAAAGAATGAAATTCCGCCATTTGCAGGAACATGGATGGACCTAGAGAATATCCTTCTTAGTGAAATACTTATGAAATAAGTCAGACCAAGAAGGACAAATACTGTATGATATCACTTATATGTAGAATCTAAAAAATGATTGTGTATCGTAAACAAATATATATAGCAAAACAGAAACAGACTCACCGACATAGGAAAAAAAAAAAAACTAGTGGGGAAAGGAAGTGGGAGGAATGAGTTACGGATAAGTGATTAAGAGATACAAACCATTATGTTTAAAATAGATAACCAACAAGAACATATTGTACAACACAGCAAAATATAGCAAGTATTTTTTCATAGCTTTAAAAATATTGAATCACTGTGTTGGACATTTGAAAGTAATAAGATGTTGTAAATCAATTATATTCAATAAGACGTGAAAATAAAGTATGTTATGTCCTGTGTTTTGCTTTAAAAGCTATATCATTTAAAAGTGAAGTAAGTTATTTTTGTTTTCCTGCCCATTATTTACGTAAACAAATATATATAGCAAAACAGAAACAGACTCACCGACATAGGAAAAAAAAAAAAAAAAAAACTAGTGGGGAAAGGAAGTGGGAGGAATGAGTTACGGGTAAGTGATTAAGAGATACAAACCATTATGTTTAAAATAGATAACCAACAAGAATATATTGTACAACAAGCAAAATATAGCAAGTATTTTTTCATAGCTTTAAAAATATTGAATCACTGTCTTGGACCCTTGAAAGTAATAAGATGTTGTAAATCAATTATATTTCAATAAGACGTGAAAATAAAGTATGTTATGTCCTGTGTTTTGCTTTAAAAGCTATATCATTTAAAAGTGAAGTAAGTTATTTTTGTTTTCCTGCCCATTATTTTGGTTCTTTTCTTCCTGGGATGGACGGCCCCTTCCCTGGTTCCCTGTGCCCCAGGGTTAACCGCTCTCTGTTCTCATTTGATTTGGGAGACGCAGAGCTGAGCTCTATTTCACAGTCGTCTGCGGTCCTCTGTCTGCTTTGTGTCCTGTCCCCCAGCATCTCCTAGTGCCTACAGACCAGACAGGGTGCTTGTTCTTGCTAAGAAGTGCAAGAAGTTATTGCACTTAGCATGGATTAAGGCTTAGAGTACTTTTTATTTTTTTTAAAGTGCTTTGGTATATTGAAGTCCATAGCAGTTGTCTTGCCTAACTGGCCTCCTTCCTTCTGGTGGAAGAACTTCCTTTATCCTTTAGGGCAGGGCTTGTGGTCTGATGGAGGGCTTGTCTTCCAAGGGTTAACACCTCTCCCAGGCCTGGTCACAGTCAGCCCACCGTTGAAGGTCTTCTGCCGAAAGAGACGTGGTCTCTGGGGTAGTCGAGAAGGAATCTCAAGACTCAGGCTACAGGGATCCGTTTTTCCTACAAGGTGGGAGAAATGGTCCAGTGAATTCAGCAGGGAGAAGCAGAGGGGGCCGTGGCAGGAGAGCAGGGCATCACTGGGCTGCTGGATCCTCCTGTGCAGGCATTCTCATCTAGGTGTGCAAACACGTTGCGGTTTCTGCTTCAGCAAATCTAAATCTCTCTCTTCCAGCTGAAAGAGTCCTGCTGCTGCTAAGTCGCTTCAGTCGTGTCCGACTCTGTATGACCCCATAGACGGCAGCCCACCAGCCTCCCCCGTCCCTGGGATTCTCCAGGCAAGAACACTGGAGTGGGTTGCCAGTTCTTTCCCTTTCAATACATTAAAGTGAAAAGTGAAAGTGAAGTCGCTCAGTCGTGTTTGACTCTTAGTGACCCCATGGACAGCTCCTCCATCCATGGGATTTTCCAGGCAAGAGTACTGGAGTGGGGTGGCCATTGCCTTCTCCCCTAACTTACACATAATTTGACTGTTCTTTATTAAATCCCTACTGTGCACCACATACACAGTACTGACATTTTTGGTTCAAGAATCACTTTATTTACATTATTTTAAAGGGGAAACTTTTATTTTTAGCGGCTCTCTGAAGATTAGCCAGTTGAACCTCCAGGGAGCAATTCTCTCCATTTCACAGAGGAGAAAACAGGCTCAGAATAATTTAGCCACATGCCTCTTCCCTTCCTCCTCTGCTCCCACCGCTCTCCCTTCTTCCTTCCTTCCTCCCCACACTGGTCTCCCATGTCCTATTTCTTCTTAGACACCTAGGATAGGCAACTCTGACAGAGGATGCTGTACTTAGAATTGGATGTGCGGTTTCCAAGCCTGTCTCCACTTGCAAACCTCCACTTGTGCTTAACCTCCCTTAGCCTCAGTTTCTCTGTCTGCAGAATGGGGAGAATCCTTTCCCCAGATGCTGGTCAATGCCTGTCCCCATATCAACTTTAACCTGTCTGGCTCACTTTCTGCTTTTGGCATTGAATGAGGTTTTCCAAACACAGTCGAATCCCCTGGTCCCAGCCTGCCTTCTGCTGATCTTGGCGTCGAGATGATGGTGTCCTCAGAGGCCAAGTCCTCCTGGGGTCCGCACTTCTTAGACTGCTCAGGCTGCTCCCCACCAGCAGCAACAGCAGCCCCCAGGATTTGTCAGAACTGCATGTCTCAGGCCCCTCAGGACCCCGAACCCAACCCCAAATTTCAACCGGATCTAGGATAGGGGCGTGTGCCCACGAGAGGGAAGCTCTGCTCAGAAACCACGGTGTCTCCATCTCGGCTCCAGCTCCCACGCACTGTATGTGAATCATGCCTCGGTGCAGCTGATTCAAAAAGTGAGACATGCACTTTTTGTCCCTCCTGGGCTCCTGGTAAGGAGTCTCTTCCCTAAAGCTCAAATCACGTTCTGGGGACTCTCAGGTGTCAGGAGAAGCAGCCAGTGAGGGCTTGTTCCCAAGTCCAAGCTTGTTCTGATGCGAGACTGGCCGATAAAATGAGAGAAGATGGGGTGTTGAGGCAAGGAATACGAGCCAGCTGACTGAGGAGATGGCCATCTAGTGTCTTCATAAAAACCATCTTTTTGGGTCTGGATGACAGGTTCTTTTATAGAACAGAGAGGGGGAGGAGGTAAGAAAGTAAAGTAACTTGACCATTTATCTTGCAAAATAGGAGGAGATGTGTTCACTTTTCCTCTTCCATAGCCGTTCTCAGGTGGGCAGGGTCAGACTGTCTCCCTGTTGGCTGAACACAGGCACTTTAGTTTAACAGTCAGGCCGAGGGGCAGGTTCCCTGAGGCAGGCTGCTATATAGGATTATAATAACAGAAGCATCACAAAGCACAGAGTAAAGTCAAAGAAACATCTGACAAGGAGTCAGAATTGGCTCTTCCCCGTTACAGTCTTCCTGCTGGATGGAACTTTGGAAGCTGGGAAGCATTAATAAGATGCAGTTTAAAATAATTGAGGGTATAAATCCAAGGAAGGGAGTGGATAGAAGCTGGTCTGCCTTTAGTGTGCAGCAGATGGAATCGGGGCACCTGGTCAGGACAGCAGGGGTACCACCCCCGGGGTGCATGGAGGTGACCACCCGGCGTGTGGGAGGTGGAGCTAGATGGCAGAGCACAGGGGGGAAAGTGAGGACGCTGGGGCGGGGGTGTGGCGGGGGGGTCCCCCATGCAGCTCCTCGGAGGTCCTCATTGATTTCATCAGCCTCAACCTAGTCCACTGGCTCCGAAACCCAGGCTCCTGTTACCTCACTGTGGTTGAACTGGGATATTGTTGTTCAGTTGCTGAATTGTGTCCACCTCTTTGCGACCCCATGGACTGTAGCACGCCAGGCTTTCCTGTCCATCACCAACTCCCTGAACTTGCTCAAACTCATGTCCACGGAGTCAGTGATGCCATCCAACCATCTCATCCTCTGCCATTCCCTTCTCTTCCCACCTTCAATCTTTCCCAGCATCAGGGTCTTTTCCAATGAGTCGGCTCTTGGCATTAGGTGGCCAAAGTATTGGAGCTTCAGCATCAGTCCTTCCAAAGACTATTCAGGACTGCAAATGATCTGTAAATTGACACTTCCCTGGCCGGGGAGTTGACCGGGGCTGCTGGTCACCCCCTGGGCCCTGTGCCTAATGCCAGTGCCTCCCAACCCCATCTGGACATTAGCAAAACCCGGAACACTTCCTTTCTCCAAGTATGTAAGCTGGGTCCCACCCCCTGAGACTCCCATTCGGCTGGTCTGGGGCTGGGCCAAGAATTGGTATATTTTAAGCTCCCAGGTGGTGTTCCTGGGCACACACCATCACCAAACTTTGCTCTGTATTACTGGAATCTGGTGGGGATGAGGTGAAGGGGAGAGGGGATCAAGGACCAGAGAGGTTAAGCCACTCACCAGAGGTCACACAGCTTAACTAGTCTCTGAGCCAGGACTGGCACCTAAGAGGCAGGATCCTCACCCGGCTGCCTCTGGGGGCGGGGGTGGGGGTGTGTGGGATATGCCCTCCACTCTTCTTCTCTCCTTTTGTCTACTGTTAACATCTGGGGACACCTATGGACCTTCTGCAGACCCTCAGAGCTTCCTGGGTCACATGTGGAATTAATTCCAGCTCCACTAAGTCAGAGCTCAGCCTAGTCATCAGTACTGGGAATGGCTTCACCCGGTGCGTGCAGTGGGGTCCACCCCAGGAGTGAACAATCCCCACAAACAATGAGGGCGCTCTTGCTGGTTTGCTGTCCCAGTCACAAACTTTTGATTAAATTGAGAGAGCTACAAATTTAGAAAGAAAGAGAAAAAAAGCTTCCATTTTCCCTTTCAACCCCTTCCAAACAGAGCTGCCAAGTGAATCTTGCAAAATGCATTGTGTACCTGCCTTTCTGCTGGCTCTCCATCACCTTCAAGGCAAAATCTGGACAAAATCCCGCTGCTCTCCTCTGGTCCTTAATATTCAGCTTACTGCACAAATTTCACCACACCAATCTAGTAATTATTTGCATAGAGTCCCTTGCTCACATCATTTCTCAGGATGTAGAAAAATTAACTCTATAGAAGCATTTTTCTATCCTTCCTCTCTCAGTGGCGCTGTAAAAGGTCCCCGTCTCCACTGAAAATCCCACTTTAGACAGCAACTCCTGATCCAAATTCCTAGATGGCTCTTTGTTCCTGTCCCCAGGGTTTTGCACTTGCTTTGGTTCTATCTTCCTTGCTCTTTCTCCTAAATAGCTCCTTCTTCAGTCTTGCCACCCCCACCAGATGACACTCTTACATCACCTTTTTCCAGGCACTTCAGCATTTGATAGCATTCTTGACTTTTTTGTCCACTTGTGTGTTAGCTGCCTTGCCTTACTTAAATGTAGACTCCAGATGTGGAAATCCTCTGTTGCTCAGGGCTATCTTCCCAGTACCCAGCACAGTGCAAACAAACAGTAGCTCAGTCAGCATCAGTTCAGTGAACTTAATCCATGACTCAATTATTTGTGGCCAGGATGCTCCAGATCCACCCAGACTTGTCTTGCAGCCCATACCTGGCCTCTGGTCTCTGGGCTAACATCTGCCTGTCACCTCCTCAGGTGAGCCCCTCTTTTCACCAATGAAATGTTAAGTGCATTCAGAGATGGGGCCTTGACATCCACCTTCACTGGTGGACAACAAGTGATCAGGAAATAAGTAGAGCCGATACGCCTCCTCTTCACCCCCGCATGATCTAGGAGGCCAAACTCTGTCCCAGGGAGTGAAGGACAGTGCTGTCTCTGCCCACTGTGAAGATGGGTAATTTTTAAAACAAAGCAAAAACAAAACAAAACAAAACAAAAAAACCTGCCTTGCTTGCAATAGCATTAAGTCATAAAATGTTATGCATTAATCTGCAAAAAAGATCCTAAGCGAGGGCAGGGATCAGGACACTATGACCCCTGGGCCAAATCCTCTGTCACCTACTTTCTCATAGCTTAGTAAGAATGGGTTTCAATGGTTTTAAATGGCAAAATTTTAAACGGCTGTATATTATGATTCCTTAGTTGCTCAGCCATGTCTGACTCTTTGTGACCACATGGACTGTAGCCCTTGGGGCTCCTCTGTCCATGGGGATTCTCCAGGCGATGGAGTGGGTTGCCATTTCCTCCTCCAGGAGATCTTCCCCGCCCAGGGATGGAACCCAGGTCTCCCATATTGCAGGCGGATTCTCTACTATCAGAGCCACCAGGGAAGCCCCAAATGGCTGTGTATATCCCCCCAGATAATATTCTTGAATTTTCCCTCTTGACATGCAACCCTAAAATATTTATATTTCTCCTCAGGTTCTTCAGTGAATGTTGGCCAATCTCTGGTTTCGAGGAAACTGTATCTTCCAAAAATCGTACAAGCCAACACCTGGATCCTTGTGCTGTTGTTCAGAAGATCAAAACTGCACAGGATAGAGTGAGCCTGTGGGTTCCATATACTTTTGCAGGAGAGAGACTGTCACTGCTGTGGGGAGGACGGGAGGACCGGGCTGGTCACGAGTGGGCTGTCCACTGCATGATAGGAACAGACTTTGGCATCAGAAAGCAGGTCCAGCAACAAGTGAGAAGAGTGGGACCCTGTATGGAATCTGCTGTGCCCTGTGAAATAAGAATGTGCCCGGCCCTGTGAATTGCTGGCTGAAAATGCCCACTGGATGTGTTCAGCCTGTTTTCACTCATCATCCTTCAAAGCATTCCCTGAGGTCTCGAGAATACACACAGCGTCCACATCAGCGCCCTTTCCACCAGATCGGTCCCTGCCAGGTCTGAGACCACCCTCTGGTGCACTCTCAAGACGCCTTCCAGTCCAACTGGCAACGTTGAGTCGCAGGTCTGCACGCGTTCACCTGGGGGCGCCATTGAGCCAGGTCTGTGTTCAGCGTTCTTTTGAAAAAACAAAAAACAAAACCCGGTGGTGTCCTCATCGCCTGCTCGGGCTATAAGTAATCTGTATCTCCCTCGCTTGCCCAAATTTGTAAATTTTGCAGACAGCATAATAAAAATGACCTGATGTTTTCATTATTGAGAATGAAGAGGTTTTAGGTGAGTCTTTTTTTTTTTTTTTTTCTCCAACCACAGAAGCAAATCCCAGAGTTAGACACAAACATTCCCATTCAGGTAAGTGGACCTGGGGACTGGAGGCTGCCTAATTGGAAGAAGCTATGAGTTGGGGGGTCTCTATATCACTGTCTCCAGGAGGAACTCTCACTCATGAGCCCCAGGCACCAAGAACATCATAACAGACTGGGGCAGTCAAAAGTCCATTTTCTAAACAGAATGATGTGTGAGTCTGAAGGAAAAAAGCATTTCTAGCAGCCTTAATTTCACTGGAAGTAACGTGCATACGGTATCCTTTTGATAAGAAAGCTTTTCCTGTCACTTGGACCTCTTTTTTCATGGCCTAGAAAACATTTAACAATGATTATGACCCTCATTTTTCTTTAACAATGATTATGACCCTCATTTTTCTTTTTTTTTTTTTACAGCGCCTTATGATTTTTCTGGACTTTCACTTGCATATATGATTTTATCTCCTAAAACATACATGGGTTAGTATGTGATTGAAATGAAAGTCCCCGAATTAACCGACTAGCTTTTATTATCTCTGACCCAATACTTACCATTCCTTGACTGTCTTTCAGAGGGTGAGCTAGTCTGCTTTGAACATCTGGACACCCTCCTTTCAGTCTTCCTGAACCATGTGAAGCATAACCATGTGATGTAAACAGGTAAGTCTGAGCTGTTCTGAGCCATCAATCATTAGTACCTTAAGTTTGTAAAACCTTTCCTGATGCACCTGGTTCAGAGAAGTTACCCAAGAGCTAAGGCGGAGCCCTCTTCTTGGGGTCCTCATGCATTTTTCTGAAATAAAAACAAATATCGCCAACTCCATTTAAACTCTCTCCTGCTATTAAACTAGAACAATGACTGTATCCATGCTGTCACGGCCTTCTATTTCTCCTCCCCAGTTTGAACAAATGTTACCAGCTACAAGGCTTTTGGAGTTATTACCAGATAATAATTTCACCAGCCCTCTGGGTTTAGAAAACAATACTTGGGGTAAGCCCGTTCTGATCACCTGCTAATCCGAGATAATTGCTTGCGGGTTTCATGGGGAAGCTGAGATTCTCAATGCCGGATTCACTGAATGGCTCTAAGGGAAGGGGATTGGGGCGTGTTTGGCCTCTATCGGCAAACCTGAGGTTTGAGCAGAGGTTCTGTAGCAAAATTACCTCTTCCTCCAGTAAAGACCAACCATCAGCTTCCTGTAAAATCATTGCATTCACTGAGCAATTCTAAGCGACTCTTTTATAAATTCCCCACTTTCTCCTGCCCTCTCTTTTCAGCTTCCTTTCCTTTTCTTCTTTATTTGTTCCTATAGCTGTTGTTTTCCAATTGTTTAACAGGCATCTGGTTAAACCCTAGACAGTGGCTGTTGAGGATGGCTCGCTGCTGCTTGGAGGATTTGAGTAGGTTTGAGTGGCAAAGGGCACCCTGTCTTGGTTTCTCTTTCCTGGGAGGAAACATCAAAATTGTGCTGGTTCTGGGATTTCCCTGGTGGTCCAGTGGCTAAGACTCTGTGCTCCCAGTGCAGGGGCCTGGGTTCGATCCCTGGTCAGGGAACTAGATCTCACATTCTGCAGCTAAGAGTTCATACGCCACAGCTAAAGAATATACATGCCACAGTGAAGATGGAAGAGCCCAAGTGCCACGACAAAGACCTGGCACAGCCAAAGAAATAAATATTAAAAACAAAATCGGGTTGGTCTCACCGAGACTGCTGGTAAATCCCCAGGTGCTCTGCCAGTTTGGTTTGAATTCTCTAGCCAGCCACTTGGCAGTTGATTCTAAGCATTTACATTAAACTCAGACCTCATAGCCTCAAACCAAGAACACTGGGGCCAGGACCTGATGACCTGGTGCCCGGACACTGTGCTTTCAGGAATAGGGCAGGAGGGGCTGGAAGTCGAAAGTGTGGGGCTCACATGGAGAAGTGAATCTCCTAGGACCACATGCTCTTTGTGAAAGTGCAAACCCAGCTCTTCTCCAGGCCTTGGGGTCTCCCGGATATGATGCTTTCACACTCTGAAAGGGCTTCTCACACCTCCGCGTTGCAGGAGATTTGAATGTCATCACCAAGGGCTCTGTCAGCAAAGTCCATAAACTCACCCTGCAGCTCATTTTCCTGGGAAATTCAGATTCATAACTGCCTTCTTGCTTCTCTAGGCCTCAGAGTGTTTCCACATCTTTGCCTCTTTTCCCAGCTGCCTGCTCACTCCCCGGGTGACGTGAGGGCTCCCATGTCTGCTCGTCCCCAGGCTGACGATAAACACCCCGGGAATTAGCTTTGGGTCTTTGGAGATGTTGTCACAGTGGAGCTTCAGGGACAACTAAGAAAGCCAAAGGTCACTGAAATGGCTGTGCTTTCTTTACAGCCCAAAGGCCTAGGTGCACTCCAGTGCAGAAAAATTTTTAACAATAACGACCGAAGTCTTAAAGCCAGACCTGTCTTGATGATTTTCTTTCCTTTTTTTTTTTTCATTCTAATGTTCAAATCAAGCAATGGAACATTGAATAATCACAAAATTGTATCCCTTTTCTAATATTTTGCAGTAAAATATATCATCTTCTGTCAATGCAATGTTCTAAGCTTCTTGTAACCTGTAAGAATATATTTAAAAGTATATGATGCCCAGAAAAGAAAATGTCCAGTCAGTCAATCAGATCAGTCACTCAGTCGGGTCTAATTCTTTGTGACCCCATGGACTGCAGCATTCCAGGCTTCCCTGTCCATCACCAATACCCGGAGCTTGTTCAAACTCATGTCCATCGAGTCGGTGATGCCATCCAACCATCTCATCCTCTGTCGTCCCCTTCTCCTCCTGCCTTCAATCTTTCCCAGCATCAAGGTCTTTTCTAGTGAGTCAGTTCTTCACAACAGGTGGCCATTGTATTGGAGCTTCAGCTTCAGCATCAGTTGTTCCAATTAGAAGATTCAGGACTGCTTTCCTTTAGGATGGACTGGTTTGATTTTGCAGTCCAAGGGACTCTCAAGAGTCTTCATCAATACCACAGTTCGAAAAAATATCTACCACATAGTAAATGGTCACCTGTTAAGAAAAAAAATGTGTCTTTGTAAATATCTTCAGCATTGATATTTGGAACTTTGTTACAAAGGTAAGGCATGGGCTTTTTCTCCTTTAATCCTCATAGGAAAACATCAGGTGGGAAATATTAGTGGCCCTCATTTCACAGAGAAGGAACTAACTTTGGGCAGCTTAGGTGAATTCCCCAAGGTCACAACAGTAGGGTCCACTGTGAGGTCTGTCTCCTGATCTGTAAAGGACACTCATGTTGCAGGACACATTTCAGAAGTCAGGACAACCAGTGTTCCCAGGGCTTGGTCACGCTGTGGATGTTCACTGTTGAGGGACCAGAAACACCAAGCTGACCCAGCAAAGTTGAATCTATTACACTTATTGCAGTTAGAGGGACAGCCTGTGACTGCAGGACCTCAAAATGAGGACTTCAGGGAAGGCTATTTACTGGGTCTTCAGGCCAAAGTGATTTTTAAATCAGGCCTTGCAAGGTGGTGAGCCGCCGGGATTGATCAGAATTTTTCCCCTTATCAGCTAAGGCGTAGAGAGTAATAGTCATGAAATGGACCTCAAGGAGTTAGTCTTGATAAATAAACTATTTAGTTCATTCATAGTCTTATTTTCCAGGAGTGGAAATTTCCGGGTGTGGGGCGGTGCGGGCAGTGAGTTATTTTTGCCTGTTCTCAATAGTTTTTAACAGGGCATATGGAATTTTAAAAAAACTATTAAAGCATAGTGGATTTACGATGTTGTGTTAATTGCTGCTGCACAGTAAAGTGATTTAGGTATACATATATATATATATCTTCTTTTTAAAATATTCTTTTCCATTATGGTCTATCATAGGATATGGATTACAGTTCTCTATTCTCTGCAGTAGCCCCTTGCTGTTGATCAGGGCACGTTGGTTTTGCTTCTCAAACACTAAGGACAGAAAAGTGATCACAAACAGATGAAACTGCTGCTCCCAAGGAGCTGGGTCCCCTGAGGGGTAGCCACTGTCCTGACTGGACAGCTGAGCCAACAACGGCTCAGGGAAGGGGTGACAGCGGGGTTCCAGCTTGCACAGGAGTGACAGCGGGCTCAAGGCTGAAGTCAGAGTTTGCACCTTGGCTTTTGAGCCGCCGACACTGGGAATGTGATGCCCCCCCTCCCCACACCCCTGCCCCATCTTAGAAGCGTTTCTCTACTCCAGGCCCTGGATGTGCCCACAGCAAGATCGGTGGAGAGAGAAGAACGAGCCCCTGGGGGAAACTGACTCAGAGATGACTTCAGAAAAGCAGTCTATTGCAGAGTCCCCTGGCTTCCGTTTTGTGTTTTGGTGTTTTCCCCTGAGGCATGTGGGATCTGAGCTCCCTGACCAGGGACTGAACCCACACCCCTTGCATTGGAAGGGGAAGTTCTAACCACTGGTCCACCAGGGAATTCCCACCTCTGGGAGTTTTGATGGACTTTATTAACCTATAGATCGCTGAATTTTTATCTTTTAAGTCATGAAATATCCTGGGGATGGGTATGGTTGGGGATATTGTGGCTTATTTCTTTTTAACTTGTTTAGTTATTTATCTATGTATTTGGCCATGCATATAGCATGTTGAGGAGCTTCCCTGGTGGCTCAGATGGTAAAGAACCTGCCTGCAATGCAGGAGACCCAGATTGGATCTCTGGGTCAGGAAGATGCCCCAGAGAAGGGAACGGCTACTCACTCCTGTATTCTTGACTGGAGAATCCCGTGAATAGAGGAGCTTTATGGACTAGAGTCCATAGGGTCACAAAGAGTCTGACATGACTGAGTGACTAACTTTCACACTTTCATACATGTAGTATCTTATTTTCCTGACCAAGGATCGAACCCTCGCTCCTTGCAGTGGAAAGTGCAGAGTCTTAACCATAGGACCACCAGGATCAGTGGATCAGGGAAGTCCCATATTCTGGCCTATTAAACAGTAGAGAACATTTGCTTTATATGAAACTATAGGTCACTAAAGGTCCATTGCTATTTCTTTACGCTCAGATATGAAACCTCTGATTTGTATCAATAGCAGAAACTATACAGTAGCAGTAGAATGTTAGAAAAGAGAGTCTGGAGTTTAAGACATTCATAAAAACAGCCAGAAATATGTGAAAAAAAATCAAATAAAAATGGAGTGACTGTGTTTTTCTTGAAACAGAAACATAATTTTATCCCTAAAAATTACAGTATAGTTTTAATTTTTTAGTCAGTTGTTTTTTTCATATTTTGGCTTTATATATATTTTTAAGCCTAAAGGTAGCAGAGCTTGGAACAGCTGTTGTTGTGTTGTTAAGTCACTAAGTGGGTCTGGCTCTTGTTACCCCATGGACTGCAGCATCCCAAGCTTCCTTCACTATCTCCGGGAGTTTGCTCAGATTCATGTCCACTGAGTGGGTGATTCTACTGAACCATCTCATCCTCTGCCGCTCCCGTCTCCTTTTGCCTTCACTCTTTCCCAGCATCAGGGTCTTTTCCAAAGAGTCAGCTCTTTGCATCAGGTGGCCAAATTATTGGAACTTCAGCTTCAGCAACAGACTTTCCAATGAATGTTCGGGGTTGATTTACTTTAGGATTGAATGGTGTGATCTTGCTGAAGTCCAGGGGACTCTCAAGAGTCTTCGCCAGCACCACAATTCAGAAGTATCAGTTTTCCAGCGCTCAGCCTTCTTTATGGTCTAACTACACTGAATACCAGAGAAGGCAATGGCAACCCACTCCAGTGCTCTTGCCTGGAGAGTCCCATGGATGGAGGAGCCTGGTAGGCTGCAGTCCATGGGGTTGCGAAGAGTCAGACACGACTGAGCGACTTCACTTTTACTTTTCACTTTCATGCATCGGAGAAGGAAATGGCAACCCACTCCAGTGTTCTTGCCTGGCGAATCCCAGGGACGGGGGAGCCTGGTGGCTTGCCGTCTCTTGAGTCGCACAGAGTCGGACACGACTGAAGCGACTTGGCGGCAGCAGCAGCGGCACACTGAATACAGGAACACCTGGCATCACTGACTCGATGGACGTGAGTCTGAGTGAACTCCGGGAGCTGGTGATGAACAAGGAGGCCTGGCGTGCTGCGATTCATGGGGTCACAAAGAGTCGGACACGACTGAGCGACTGAACTGAACTAAGACACCTTGAACGGTTTGGCCACCAGGGGGCGATGTAGACCAGCAAATTGAGACAACATCCTTGCATGGTCCGCTCAGCACCGTTCGTTTTGGGAGGTTAGTGAAACATAGGAGCTTCCTTTTAAGACGGATTGAGAATAAATAGATAGACGTGAGCTTGATAAGATGTGATTATAGAGGAAGAGGCAGGGAGCGGATAATTTAGAAAGGGAACCCAGAGGTCCTTTTGGCTCAGTTCAGCCAGGTCCTGGCTTTCTTTCCATCATCCACAGGTGAGCTTAGGGCAGAGGCAGAGGAGGTAACAATCTGAAAAAGGCAGGGGGCTGGGATTCATGCTGAACAGGCTGGCAGCAGGGCACTCTTCCAGGAACCCAGTTTTCCAAAGGCTCAGCCTCATCAAGGCCACTGAAGGAAGGCTGGGGTGGGTGGACAAGAGACAAAGTCACCGCTTTTGTTGCCTCTTTCCTGGGTCCAACAGCAAGGCAGTGTTAGATCAGAGAGGAGGCCTGGTACTGAGTCCAGTGCAATATTGAGCCTGGGCCTTCTTTTATGGTCCAACTTTTACATCCATACATGACTACTGGGAAAATCATAGCTTTGACTGTTCAGATCTTTGTTGGCAAAGTGATGTCTCTGCTTTTTAATATGCTATGTAGGTTTGTCATAGCCTTTCCTTCTAAGGAGCAAGCATATTTTAATTTTATGGCTGGAGTCACTATCCTCAGTGATTTTGGAGCCCAAGAACATGAAATCTGTCACTGCTTCCAATTTTTCTCCTTTTTGCACTGGTTGCTATGATCTTAGTTTTTTGAATGTTGAGTTTTAAGCTAGCTTTTTCACTCTCTTTTACCTTCATCAAGAGGCTCTTTAGTTCCTCTTCACTTTCTTCTGTTGCAGTGGCATCATCTGCATATCTGAGGTTATGGATATTTCTCCTGGCCATCTTGATTCCACATTGTGATTCATCCAGTCTGGCATTTCATATAAATTAAAAAAAACTGGGTGACAGTATACAGCCTTGACATTCCCCTTTCCCAATTTTGAACCAATCAGTTGTTCCATGTCCAGTTCTAACCTGCATACTGCTTAACCTGCATACTGGTTTCTCAGGAGACAGGTAAGGTGGTCTCATATTCCCACCCCTTTAAGAATTTTCCACAGTTTGTTGTGATCCACACAGTCAAAGTGTAGTCAATGAAGCAGAAGCAGATGTTTTTTTCTGGAATTTCCTTACTTTTTTCAACCTTGGGATCCCTCTTTGCCCTTTCAGTTTTGCATTAATGATAACAATCTTTTATATTAAACTCCATTACCATAATTACGGTGATTTCTTTCTCTGGCTGATGCAAGTTCTAGCGTCGCCTTGCAGCTCATCAGCTCTGCAGACAATTTGGGCTTCAGGTGTGAATTGGAGGAAATTTGGGAAAAGGCAAGAATAGAGGTGGAAGTGAGGCTCAGGGTCCTGTTGGAGTTAGCACTCACGCCAAATGGGAGAAAGGAAGGGCAGAAACCTCAAGGATCAGAAAACAGTTTTCAGCAGATCAGGTCAGCCCCAGCGAGAGGCCAGCAGAGGGTGCTGGTTGTCCCTGTCTCCCTTTCTAGGCCTTTCTCCCCTCTGTATTAACCTCCTCAGCCTCTTTCCCGTGATCTTTGGGTCATATGCACATTAAACATAAACAGCTGAAAAAACTTCAATACATCACACAGAAACTTGCATTTTGAAAATGACCTCCATCTTAGTTTAAGGCTTGTGACTGGGGGTGGTTTACGACCCCTCCCCCACCCCGACTGACTGACGAGTAGAGAAGGTCTTTACATGAGTGTAAGACGGATACAATGTTCTTACAAATAGGAAAAATAAGGTTTACTTAATTATTTGTTTATAACAATTTACAGAGTCAAAATTAAAAGTCATGTACTTTTTAGTCATCTTTTTTATGTGTGTCGTGTTTTGAGAATCTCAGGAGGTATGAAAAACCTTTACATTTCCCCAGGACCCTGGTGTCTCGACCTCTTGGAAAGAGGAGCTGAGACTACAACTCTATTTCTAGTCTAAATCCCCGAAGGTACCACCAGGTCACCGTGTCTGGGACGTGAGAGTTACGTCCCCCGGGTCCAAGTTTGGGGTGAGTCCCTTGAACTGGGGTGTACGGTGTCGATTCTCAAGTGTACGGTGTCATTTCTGGACCGTGTCGGTTTCTTGGGGTCATACTGTCTGTCAGTTGTTGTTTTCCTAACTATCCTCCTAAATTTATGTGTCTATAAATAAATATCTTCCGACCCGGATTTATCTTGGAACTGTAGGTTCGTCAGACCCAGGTCTTTCGGGTTGTATCCAGTCTCCTGACCCTCCCTGCTCCTTCCTCATGAATTCTCAACTGCCAGGAGTTTGGGTGTGACATGAAATAATGAGTCCCTAATTATTTTCCTTTCCCACCCCAAAACACACATACACTCATGCATATGCACAAACTCATGCACACACACACACTCTTGCCTGCAAAAACACCCTTATGAATGTACACGCACACATATGCACACTCATACTCACTGTGCTGATTTGCATGAATACTGGTACGTGCTGGAATGAAGACGGATGGGGACAGTCACCTCTTGCACCACTGTGCCTGCGTGGATACTTCAGATAGTTCTGGGGAGCAGAAGAAACAGGAATCCAGACACCAGAAGCCTGGTTCTTATCCCACTCCCACTGCATTGCTCTTTGCTGAATTATGTTGGCTGCAAAAGCCTTAATCCTCTGGGCCAGGTTTCCTCACCAGCAAGATGAAGGCATGGAAGAGGACTGAACCCACTTGGGGTTAAAACACAATTCTTTGACAAACATGAGCAGTGGTTTCAGAGTCTAGAGGGCTCAAGTTCAAACCCCAGCTTCATCTGAGGCATTTCCTTTGTTTGGAAGCTCTGTTTCCTATTCTGTTACAGTGGGGAGCCCTGCCAGCCAGTGGGTCTTAGTGGGGGTTAAATGAAATACAGGACATACCTAAGCACCCTCAGGTCCAACAGAAGGACAAAGGGCACCCACCAGCCGACTCTCCCTTCGCTCACACAGAGGGCCCACTCCTTCCCACACAGTGAAGCAGAATCACCTTCCTCCTCTGAATGAGCTTAACACCATGTTCAAACATCATATAAGAAAAAAAGAGAAGGAACCCCCTCACACCCACTCTGGTACACCTTGGTGTTTGCCATTATTAGAACAGCAAACTGAATGCTATTGATTCAGAGGGTTTGTGGTTTACCGACCTGGTGCAGCTCAGTTCCTCTTCCTACCCCGTGACTCATGAATACACATCAAATCCTGAATAGTTTATTTACCTTTTGAACAGTTTTTTTTTTTTTTTTGGCTTTTTGTCCCATTTCCCTTGGGCAGATAACCCAGGATGCTTCCTTTACCCACAAAAGCAAATGGGAAACAAGAAATACTGTTTTAGAAATAGAGGAAAATATAAGACTATAAATTTTATGTGTAGAAAAAACCCTCAGTAGAGGGCCTTATATGAAAAACATCTTGGTTCCAGTTTAATGTCCCAGTAAAATGCACCTTTCACACCCAAAATGTCCTGGAATGGATGAGAAGTTATACAGTGATTTCACTTAGAAGCAGAATGCTTACTCAGTTGGGTGGAGGCAAAGATGGGGCAGTAGGAACTAGGGCATGTGGATGGAGAGGATTTCTCATGAACTCTTTCTAACCCACATGCTTTTGACAACCTTACTCCTTGAAGGTTGAATCTGATCCAGCAGCACCATGTCCTGAAGCTTATCCCCCAGACAGAACTTCATACCCCAACTCGAACCCGCTGAACCAAGAGCTGGGTTTTAACAGGTCCCGGGAGGATCTGTGTGTTCAGTGCAGTCAGAGAGTAACTCCTTGGAAACCTTGCCTGGAGCACGTGGGCCAGAGCTTCAAGATTTCATCAGTGGTTCTTTGGAGGTTACAGGATAACTTTTCCAAAAGTCTTGGAATTAGAGGGTCTTGGGTTCAAAAGACCGTCTCTCTATGTAGCTAATGCATGAGTTCCCTGGGAACAGCCCCATCTGGGGACCCCACTGTGAACTTCGAAGCAGCTAAGGCCCCTAGAACGGCTTTTCAAGAGTGCTTCCTTAGGACAAGCTGGAACTTGATTCTCTAGTAATACCACTCACCAGCCTGCTGTTTACATTAGAGAACCACTCAGAGGAAAGGTTATGTCCCTTCCATGTGAAGAGTTCTTTGAAACACTAAGACAGCCCCCAAATTTGACCCTGTTTCCATCCATTCCTTTCCAAAGAACTTCAGTAGGTTCAGAACCCCTCCCTGAAGGAATAGCACCCCTGGCTGCCCTGGGCCCACGCCTCTGCCAGCCAGGCCACAGGGACCCCTATCAGCAGTATGAGAGGGGCTCCCATCATGTGTTCTGATGTGCCAGAGCATTCTTAAAATTATGGTTATCCCCTTGTTTTTCAGAAAGTTCATGGAGAGCTGTGGTCAGTTGGGCCCTGGCAGTGGGCCTTATCTGTCGTCAGCAACACCTTGAAGGTGACAAATAGGGTGACGACGAGGGTTCATAATCTTTATGAAACAAGACTAGATTCTAGAGATACCATCCAGAGCAGAAAATGCACACACCACGGACACTGACGGCCAAGAAGACGCGGCTGGTGGGGGGATAGACTGTAAGTCTGCAAATATCAGTGCCGTCGGCCCTCTGTATTCACAGTTTCCACATCCATGGGTTCAGCCAACGAGGATGGAAACCTACGAGCAAGCCTGTCGATCTGGGTGAAGGGATGGGTCTTCTTTTTACCCCATCAGAGCAGACTGGAGCCAGGATTTCAAACCTAGTTGACAGTGACTTGTTTGTCATGTTGCAGATTCAAATTCTTCTACACTACCATAAAACATGCTTTAATAGTTCGAATGCTGAGTCATCCTGAAGAGGTTAGCTTATGTTTGGTATGATCTAACTGAGATGGCAGCTAAATGTGTAAAGTGTTTTTGAAATATTTCCATCAGAGTGTCGCAAATAGTTATTCTTTGTTATTCCATGGCGATGTTCTGAAAATGAAGTCCTTTTGCACACAATTGGGAATGCGGCTAAGCTGGCTTTAAATTCCTACTCTCCCACTTACTGGCTTGGTAGATATGAACAAATAACCAAACCTCTCTTAACCTCAGTCTGCCATCTACAGAATGGGTTTAATGATATGACCTTTGGAGGGCTGATGGAAGTGTAAACGGTAAGCTGTGTTTAGAGCACAACGCACTCAGCAATGTGTGTGGCACGTAACAAGAAAGAAAATTAAACTTATGAGATAAAAATTAAAAGGATTTGACAAGGAAGACCAAGTGCAGCCATAAATAAATAAATGAAAGCATTTTTTTTTTTAATTAAAGGATCTATACTCCTGAAAAAGACATGTGCACAGAGATATATTTTATACTCTCTTGGCAAGAAAAGATGGCAGACGTGCGAGGCTGGGGTTGGAAGTACAGGTGACCCAACCTGCTTCTTCCAGCACAGACTCATGGAGAAGTTGAATCTGAAGCCTGGGCAGAATGTCAGCAATCATTTGGGAGAGGCAGGTGCTCTGTGTTTAGAAAAGCATGGCCCAAAGCTCAAGGATGAATGAGAAAGGAGAGCTGGAAAGAACAGTAACGTGTGTTAAGCTTATAACAAGACAGGCACTGGTAAGTCATGGGAGGCTGGCTTTTATTTTCTGCAGCAGGGGCAAGCTAGCATTTCCTATTTTCCTATAAAAAGCCAGAGAGTAAATGTTTTATGTTTTGTATGCTATATAGACTGTGTCCCCAAAACTCAGCTCTGCTATTGAAGCAAGAAAGCAGCCATAGACAAGCTGTCATCGAATGGGTGAGGCTGTGTTTCAATAAAACTTTATTTACAAAAGCAGGTGGCAGGTAGGAGTTGGTTTGGGGGCCATGGTTTTCCGACTCCTGCCATAACTGAGAGATTTCAAAAATCACTTGAAATTTCACCATCCAGAAACTTCCTGAATACAAAGGATCCAAAGAAAGCTATTAAAATCCTGAACTCCAGTCCAAGAAAATTTATAGGAAGAGATGATTCTGCCATGAAAAATAAACTCTCTTCCTATCTTGAGAAGGACTCCCAAGAAAATCTCTCGGGTGGGGCAATGTTTTCTCTACTCTGTGTCTGAAAATATACTTTGAGCAGAACATTCAAATGTGTTAAAGGGGTATTTCATTCAACCAGAGGTGGCGGTTTGGGGAAGTGGGAGGCTCAGGAGCCAGAAGTTGCTGCTCAACAGAGAGGTTTATGTTTGGAGGAGGAGGACGTCACATGGTGCCTCGAGTGTCAGCCAGCCTGGCAGCGATGGCCCCGTGGCTGGAGCTGGGCTTCCCTAGCAGCACAAGCACAAGGAAACCTTCTTTCTCTCTGCGAAGGAGGAAGCTGATGCCTGAGCCACTTCATGGTTCCATGACTGGCTTATTGAGAATTTATTGGAGACATTGCACACGTGGAGAATCTCCAAAGGAATTCTAAGGTACTTGCTGAGAGGTACTTCTAACTACAGGTCAAAAGAGAAAATGTCTCCATTTGCAGAAGATCCCTCTCTTACTGGTTACTATAGCAACCAAACAGTGAGCTGGGAATACAGGTTGTTTTCTATAAAAGCTTCAGGAAGGGACAGTGACTTCATCACAAGGCTCAGGTTCCTCACTCAGTAATGTCTGCTGCATGGGGGAAAAGTTGATTTTCGCCATTTGGTGATATTTCTGGCCCCAGGCACAGCTGGAAAAATGGCTGAAAGGATATTGGTGGAAAGGATGGGTGAGCATCACAGAGCCAATCATCTCTGTCCCCTGTGTGCATCTTATGACAGATGAGCCATCCCAGAGTTCACTCCCCACCAAACTGAGAAGAAAAGGAGTCAGGGGTCCAGCTGGTTCCCAGCATTTGGAACTCTTCTACATGAAGCCCAGTTGGAAACTTCCCATGGGGTCTTGTTCCTTCAGAAGAGGGCACATCATCTTGAATCAGCCCAGAAACCTGAGAAGTTTTGGAGATAAAATCTGTAGGAGCTGGTGGATCTCAGACATTGTCCTTCTTACTCTGAAGGATAATAGAAGGTCCTGCATGCAGGTTGAGGAAAAACAATAAGCTCAATTTCCAGAGTTCAGAGTTGGTTCTTGTTTTCACTAAGTTGCCCTCTACCTATCAAGATAATGTATTTTAAAAATTATTTTATATTGCAGTAGAGTTGATTAACAATATTGTGTTGGTTTCAGGTGTACAGCAAAGTGGTTTACGTGTAGCTATTCTTTTTCAAATTCTTTCCCCTTTATAGATTGTTACCACCTACAATGTATTTTTAACTGGATGAATACATGTGTTTTCAGTCCTAGAAATTAAAAGATTGAGCAAAACTTTGAGCTTTTGACTCCATATAAATATTTGCTTCCCACAAACATGATGGGATAGTTATGACACAGAATCAAGCTATTTCCTACTTTACCAACACAAGACTGTCTAGTCAAAGCTATGGTTTTCCCAGTAGTCATGTATAGATGTGAGAGTTGGACTATAAAGAAAGCTGAGCACCGAAGAACTGATGCTTTTGAACTGCGGTGTTGTAGAAGACTCTAGAGAGTCCCTTGGACTGCAAGGAGATCCAACCAGTCCATCCTAAAGGAAATCAGTCCTGAATATTCATTGAAAGGACTGATGCTGAAGCTGAAACTCCAATACTTTGGCTACCTGATGTGAAGAACTGACTCATTTGAAAAGACCCTGATGCTGGGAAAGATTGAAGGTGGGAGGAGAAGGGGATGACAGAGGATGAGATGGCTGGATGGCATCACCGACTTGATGGACATGAGTTTGAGTAAGCTCCACGAGTTAGTGATGGACAGGGAGGCCTGGCGTGCTGCAGTTCATGGGGTCACAAAGAGTCAGACACGACTGAGCGACTGAACTGAACTGATTTCTTAGTTCTACTGTAAAAAGCTGTAAATTTGTATTTCTTTGCTGAAACATCCTGATGTTTCACTACATGTGTGTTCTATAAGGAAACAATTATAAAGGTAAAGCATCTGTTACTTCCTTTTTTATAATGCATTTTTTCCATATCATTTAACTTTTATATTTTTTAGTCAAAGGAAGTCTAAGTTATTTTAGACTATGTCCATTATTATCTTATTTTGAGAGAGAATCAAGGGATTTAAAAAACAACTACTTAACGTGACATGTACCTGTTTAATGTATTTTCTGTATATTTTGACTATGAGTCAATTTGAAAGCAGCAATTTAAAACTCACTTGAATGCCTAGTTTCATCTAAGCAACAATCACAACATAAAAACCGTTTTACAATCAAATTAGTAGTCAAATAACCAACGGCAAATGGAAAATTGGTCAACGAATTATTTCTTCTATAACCTAATTCAAAATGCGACATTTAAAAATGTAAATCGCTCTTTTCAATGTTAGAGAAGCATCGATGAGTAGTTCTATGAGTAGGAAAATATTTATTAAAATAGTAGCCACCTATTGGGACTGATCTTATTCTTTTAACCATCAACCCTTGGAAGAGACATCTGGGCCAGATGGAACTCAACGGAAACTAGAACGCAAAATATCGTCCACCTGTGATGGCCCACACAAAGTGGGGAAACCACAGTCTCAATGATGGACAGGGAGGCCTGGCGTGCTGCAGTTCATGGGGTCACAAAGAGTCAGACACGACTGAGCGACTGAACTGAACTGATTTCTTAGTTCTACTGTAAAAAGCTGTAAATTTGTATTTCTTTGCTGAAACATCCTGATGTTTCACTACATGTGTGTTCTATAAGGAAACAATTATAAAGGTAAAGCATCTGTTACTTCCTTTTTTATAATGCATTTTTTCCATATCATTTAACTTTTATATTTTTTAGTCAAAGGAAGTCTAAGTTATTTTAGACTATGTCCATTATTATCTTATTTTGAGAGAGAATCAAGGGATTTAAAAAACAACTACTTAACCTGACATGTACCTGTTTAATGTATTTTCTGTATATTTTGACTATGAGTCAATTTGAAAGCAGCAATTTAAAACTCACTTGAATGCCTAGTTTCATCTAAGCAACAATCACAACATAAAAACCGTTTTACAATCAAATTAGTAGTCAAATAACCAACGGCAAATGGAAAATTGGTCAACGAATTATTTCTTCTATAACCTAATTCAAAATGCGACATTTAAAAATGTAAATCGCTCTTTTCAATGTTAGAGAAGCATCGATGAGTAGTTCTATGAGTAGGAAAATATTTATTAAAATAGTAGCCACCTATTGGGACTGATCTTATTCTTTTAACCATCAACCCTTGGAAGAGACATCTGGGCCAGATGGAACTCAACGGAAACTAGAACGCAAAATATCGTCCACCTGTGATGGCCCACACAAAGTGGGGAAACCACAGTCTCAATGCTGTTGATTTACAAACGTGGAGAATGAAGTAATGAATTAATATTTCATTGGAAAAAAGTTGTCCCCAGAACACTGATTGGATGAAGGGTAGTTTCTGTGGTAATGGACCTTTGGTCTTTTACCTTTTTTGTTTAAACTGGGTTGGCCATACATAGTTCCAGCTTCTTTCAAAATGAGAAATGGGTAAAAGCTAAGATAGTCCATCCTCCTAGCTCTTCTCCTTCTTCTTTTTGCTGTCCACCATTGGTCCCAGAATTCTGCCCACTTTTAACTGTCCACTTCGTGCCTCCTTGTAATGTTGATATCAAGTCCACAGATGAATTAATAACTCTATGGAATTATAAGAAGCCTTGCAAAGCAGCATGAGTGAGTTAGCTGATGCTGCTTCTTTCGAACTTTATCAGG
The DNA here is from genome assembly GCA_006410635.1 of Cephalophus harveyi. Lineage (NCBI taxonomy): Eukaryota > Metazoa > Chordata > Mammalia > Artiodactyla > Bovidae > Cephalophus > Cephalophus harveyi. The sequence goes on along the minus strand of SJYT01051287.1, from coordinate 140,321 downwards.
CTGAGCTTGGGCTTTGGCCAGGAATCTGCCAGCTCATCACATGATGCTTTCAGAGCCTTAACAAACCAAAAAAGGAGATCAAACCAATCAGAACAATCAATTCTAAAGGAAATCAACCCTGAATATTCATTGGAAGAACTGATGCTGAAGCTGATGCTCCAATACTTTGGCCACCTGATGTGAAGCACTGACTGATTGGAAAAGACCTTGATGCTGGGGAAGATTGAAGGCAAAAGAAGAAGGGGGCAACAAAGGATAAGATGGTTATATAGCATCACTGACACAATGAACATGAGTTTGAGCAAACTCTGGCAGACAGTGAAGGACAGGGAAGCCTGGTGTCCTGCAATCCATGGGGTCACAGAGACTTCGCAGATATGACTTAGAGATTGAACAACAACAAACCAAACTTCCAGAGCAAGTGCCAATCTCATCAGTATGACAAGTGTTATATTGTGAGTCAGAAGTTCTACCTTCTGTTCCCACATCTACCATACCTAACTTTGTGAGCCAGGACAACCTACTTGAGCTCTTTGAAGCACAGATTCTTCCCCTGTTGCATTTAATGAGGTCACTTGCAGCAGGAAAATTCTATGATTCTAAACTTTATTCCTAATGGAGATCTGGATGAATGATGTTCTACTAAAGTTCCACTGAATTTGGGAGAAGATGTGAAGTGCTTTGTGAGGGGGTAGAGTCTGCCTTGTTAGCTATGATTCTCATCCATTTCCTCCATCATCTACTTCAGTAGCTAAATTTGTAACTTGAGATGACTTTCTCCATCAAGGTATTTTCCTTGGAGACTTGAAAATCAAAGGTGTGCTCTGCAATGTGAGGGGCATTTCTCTGGGATGTTAAACATCTTTGGTCCAACAGCAGTATTTCTAGGAGTCACAGTTCTCAGGACTAGAGTGATATTTGCTCAAGGTGCATGGGTGGAATTTGCAAATATCTGGCCCATCACATTTCGGATAGCTGTTTCCAGAAGGACAGCTATGGCATACAAAAGCAATCTCTATCTCTAAATCAAGCTACAAAAGGAAAACGGAAAATGATGAATACATATACATCTAAATAGTATTTATTCTCAGTCTTTATGTTAATATCTACAGTAGGGAAAGTATTCAATAATAATAGTTTTCCTTATGTGTTGGGGTATTAAATAAGCTAATGCATGTGCAATGAACATGAAAGACTTGAAAAATGTAAAGTGCCACTCAGAAATTCCTAATTTTTATCATAATGAATAGACCACCCTGTAAAGTAGGTAAGAGAAGTACTTTAACCTCTATTTAAGCTTATTAAATAATGAACCTCTTATTGAACAATGGAGGCTCAAAGGGATTAAGTGCCTACTTAAACCACAGCTCTGGTGAACAAGATGGTTTATAATTGATTATTTCTACCAAACATTTAAAGATTTAACACCAATACTCAAATTCTTCCAAAAAAAGAGAAAGAGAGAGAGAGAACACTTTCTAACTCATTCTATGAGACCAGAAATACCTGATACCAAAACCAGACAGATTAAAATAAAACTACAGACTGATATTCTTTATGAATATCGATGAAAAGATCCCCAACAAAATAGTACTAACCGGAATTAAACAGCATATTAAGCTGTATATTAAAATGAACATGTACCGTGACTAAGTGGGATTTATTGCTGAAATTCAAGGATGGCTCAATTCATAAAAATCAATCAATGTAATATATCACTGAAGAAGGCAGATAGACTGCAGAGTGTTATCTCAATTGATGCAGAAACACCATTTGACAAAGTTCACTATTAACGACAAAAATGCTGAAGATACTAGAAATAGCAGGAAATTACCTCGATAAAAAGAAACTGTATATGAAAATCTGTCAGTTAATACCATACTGAACAGTGAAAACCTGAAAGCATTTCCTCTAAGATTAGGGACACGACATGGGTGTCTGCTTGGCTTCCCTGGTGGCTCAGACAGTAAAGTGTCTGCCTGCAATGCGGGAGATCTGGGTTTGATTCCTGGGTCAGGAAGACCCCCTAGAGAAGGAAATGGCAATCCACTCCAGCACTCTTGCCTGGAAAATCCCATGGATGGAGGAGCCTGATAGGCTACAGTCCATGGGGTCGCAAAGAGTCGGACACGACTGAGTGACTTCACTTTCACTAGCCAAAGCAATAAGCAAGACAAGGAAGTAAAAGTCATGCATATCAGAAAGGAAGAAATAAAAATCACCTCTGTCAGAAGATGACACAATCTTATATGTAGAAAATCCTGAAGGTTACACATACACACAAATGTTAGAACAAATAACTGAACTCACAAAATTTCAAGATATAAAATCAACACACAAAAATAAGTTGCATTTCTATACATTAAGAATGAACCATCTGCAAAAGAAATTAAGAAATAAATTCCATTTATAGTAGCACTGCTGCTGCCACTGCTCCTGCTGCTGTCACTTCAGTCGTGTTTGACTCTGTGCGACCCCATAGACGGCAGCCCACCAGGCTCCGCCGTCCCTGGGATTCTCCAGGCAAGAACACTGGAGTGGGTTGCCATTTCCTTCTCCAATGCGTGAAAGTGAAAAGTGAAAGTGAAGTCACTCAGTCGTGTCCAACTCTGTGCGACCTCATAGATGGCAGTCCACCAGGCTCCTCCGTCCATGGGATTCTCCAGGCAAGGGTACTAGAGTGAGGTGCCATCACCTTCTCTGATAGTAGCTCTAAGAAGAATAAACTACCTAGGAATGAGTAGTCAAGAAAGTGAAAGACTTGTATACTGAAGACTATGAAATTTAATTTGCTACAAAATATTTAAAAGACACAAGTAAATGAAAAGGCATCCATGCTCATGGATTTGAATCCTCAATATTCTGAAGATATCAATGATAGCCAAAGAGATCTACAGATTGAATGCCATCCCTATCAAATTCCTGGTAAGTTTTTGAAATAGAAAAATCCACCCTAAAATTCATGTAGAGTCTCAGAAATCCCAGATTGCCTAAATGACCTTAGACAAAAGGAAAACAAAATTGGAAGACTCACACTTCCTAATTTCGAGCTTGCCACAAAAGCATGAAACAGTGTGGTATCAGCATAAAAGCAGAGAAAGTTTTTAATGTTCCACTTTCCTGTTATTTTTTCCAAACAGTAAACACACGGAGTAGATGTAAAGTTAGAAGGATACTATTTGCATTAATCAAGCTGCTCCTCTTCCTCCTTGACCTCCTGCCTCCCCTTCAAAGTCCTGGCGGGAGCTCCCTCCTTGATTCATCTCTGCGCCTATGATCAGAATCAAGTGATCACATGTGTGTAAATCCCAGGGGTGCAAAAATAGGTGACATCTGACATGTACGTGCATAATGGTGAAATAACGAAACCATTCCTCTAGCCATTCACAAAATCCATGCAATGACCTCAAAGTACACAGCTCCCCTTGCTTCTCTGCAGTCACATTTCTACACCTGTCCTTGCAAGCACATTTGTAATCCACAGAGAAGGATGTTGTACCTCCTTGAGGGTACCCTCAAGGGGTAGGTACCCTCTTTGTGACCCCATGGACTACAACACTCCAGGCCTCCCTGTCCATCACCATCTCCCAGAATTTGCTCAAACCCATGTCCATGGAGTTGGTAATGCCATCCAGCCATCTCATCCTCTGTTGCCCCCTTCTCCTCTTGCCCTCAGTCTTTCCTAGCACTGGAGTCTTTTCCAATGAGTTGGCTCTTCATATCAGGTGGCCAAAGTATTGGAGCTTCAGCTTCAGCATCAGTTCTTCCAGTGAATATTCAGGGTTGATTTCCTTTAGGATGGACTGGTTTGATCTCCTTGAGGGTGACATGTGCAAGCATGCCAACATGAAAGGTTCTGAGCTGCCCTGTAGAATTCTCCTAAGAACACCATGGAACCCGGATTGTCATTTGCCTTTTTCAGGTTGGGGGCTCTGGGGACGTGAAGCAATGATTCTGCTCCCACCCCAACTCCTTCCACTGGATATGAACATGGTCTCTTGATGCCCCCATCACAAAGGAGTTCCACAGAGCCCTAAGAATTGAGTTGCATGGGTTTCCACACTGGTTTTAGGTTCTGGGTTTTTTTTTTTTTTTTTTTTCTTTCAGGATGTACTGGTGACATTGCTCAGATTCCCCACTTGGAGAGAAAAATAACCTTGAACTCCAATCTCCAAAGTATTAATAGGATAGCAAGTGGTGAGCTCCCTAGGAGGCAGGGTTCCTGAGAATTCACTTGCTGGGATGTTCCACAGGGGAAGATTACGTTTTGGAACCAGATCTCTGAAGAATGCCCCATCTTCGGAATGAATTCATCAAAAGTGAGTCCTTGGCTTCATTTCACAGCAGGAAATGGCCTGTTCGGCACTGTTTTCCCCAAAGGTCTCTGACCCCCACTTTGTCTGCAGAGGGTCATAAAGGCAGGTGCAAGCAGGAGCCACAGAGACAATGGGATTGACCTTTAAAGTTTTGTCTCAGGCCAGTTCGGACAGCTTCCCCAAGCATGCTGACCAGCACACATAACTTCTGACCTTCGCCCTCCTCGCCTGTGTCCAGCCATTGTGGGCCAGGCATCTGTCTTCCTTGGTGACACATCTTTTCAAGACAGAGAGACTGTGCATTGAGTTATTACGATTATTGTGATCTTGCCTTGTGACCTGTCATTTTCTTTCACACAATGAAGACACTGAGAAGATGCAGATTTAAAATAACACGTATCATTGTTTACTTTCACGGTGTGGGCAGTGTCGCCGTCTCACCTGTGTCTTCTCCCAGTCATGTTTCCCCTTCGACTTTTGTTCTGCTTCTTAGAACCTAATATGGGGCTGAGGAAGGCGGGGGGAGACAGACATTGAATTCCTGGGCCGTTGGTGTTTATTAGATGCTAAGCCCATGCTCGGCGCTGTCATGGGCCCAGAGGAGGGGGCAAGACGGGAGTGATGGCCGCCTGCCTGGGAGGATTTTGCTTCTGAAGGAGAAAAGCCTTCCTCAGGCCGCTGCCTGCGTTGCACACTTTGGCGGCCTCTTGGCTGCAGCAACAAAACACCAGAATCTCAGGGCCTTGCAGATTCTCTTGCTGCATCTGTGCCATCTCAGCCCAGAACTGGGGCAGAAGGGCACCTTCCTACAGGACATACCATTCCTTTGACAAAGGGCAGAAGCAAAAGAGTGGAGGAGCCTCGGAATTCTTCTCCAAATCTCTACTTGACAGCCTTCCCCTGGCTTGGCCTCAGAGCTCATGGGTCAAGGTGGCCACAATGGCCAAGCCCAGAGCCATGGGCTTGGGCACAAGCCTAGAGTGAGTGGCAGGGGGTAAGGGGAGGTGCATCACAGCAATGGGGTTTCGTCGGGAAGGAAGCAGAAAGAACGTGTGAATATAACCTGTGATGTCTAGGAAATTCTCATGACTTCCCTGAACTGCAGCGAGTGGTGCTGATTATAAGCATGAGACAGGTACAGACTCACCAGTGCAGGTGAGAACAGGGAGAAACCAGGACAGCGAACAAGGCCTTGCTGCTGTTCAGTCTTTCAGTCATGTCCAACTCTTTGTGACCCATGGACTACAGCATGCCATGCCTCCCTGTCCATTACCATCTCCCAGAGTTTGCTCAAACCCATGTTCATTGAGATGGTGATGCCATCCAACCATCTCATCCTCTACTGTACCCTTCTCCTCCTGCCTTCTATCTTTCCCAGCATCAGGGTCTTTTCCAATGAGTTGGCTCTTCACATCAGGTGGCCAAAGTACTGGAGCTTCAGCTTCAGCATCAGTTCTTCCAATGAATATTCAGGGTTGATTTCCATTAGGATTGACTGACTGGATCCTCTTGCAGTCCAAAGGACTCTCAAGAGTCCTCCAACACCATAGTTCAATGCATCAATTCTTCAATGCTCAGCCTTCTTTATGGTCCAACTCTCACATCCATACATGACTACTGGGAAAACCACAGTTTTGACTATATAGACCTTTGTTGGCAAAGTCTTGTGTCTGTTTTATCTTGATTTGTCATAGCTTTTCTTCCAAGGACAAAGCCTGAAGACAGAGAAATAGAGATGAAGAGAAGATTCTTCTTCTGGAGACTTGGGTTTTTTTCTGACTTAGCTCAGTCTCATAGATGGGGAGGAGGAGGACGAGGCCACACAGACATCTGCCATTTTTTCAAAGTCTTGTGTCTGTTTTATCTTGATTTGTCATAGCTTTTCTTCCAAGGACAAAGCCTGAAGACAGAGAAATAGAGATGAAGAGAAGATTCTTCTTCTGGAGACTTGGGTTTTTTTCTGACTTAGCTCAGTCTCATAGATGGGGAGGAGGAGGACGAGGCCACACAGACATCTGCCATTTTTGGCTACAATGCATTTCTCCCTGTTCTTAAGGTCCCTTCCTGTGCCATTCGGGAAATACTCCTTCCCCATTTAGGAGACCATAAGATCCCTGCCTTTCCCTAGAAGTGTGATCTCTGGGGTCCTCTGCTGTTACCTACCTCGTCCTCCCCTGCAGGGCGGCTGCCCACTGTCTTCCGACCCATCAGACTCTTTTTTTTTAATGTGGACTATTTTTAAAGTCTTTATTGAATTTGTTACAATATTGTTTCTGTTTTATGTTTTTTTTTTTTTTTTTTTTGGTCACAAGGCATGTGGGATCTTAGTTCTCTGACCAAGCAACTCACATCCTCTGTATTAGAGGGTGAAGATAAAGGAAGATAAAATCTTTGAAAATTAAAGTTTCTCAAGAGTAAAGGACAGAAAGCCCAGGAAGGGAGAAATTTATAAACAAAATGCTTTGTGCAGTTAACTTTCAGATGATTTATGTGTCTGCAATTTCTCTCAAAGACATAAATACTCCAGATTGTCTTAAGACCAGACTCCTCCACTTGGTGCAAAACTTGGGCCGCTGGAATTGGGGTGGGTGAAGAAATTAACCTGGATAAAAGGAAACCACCTGGATTTCTCAGCTCTCTATGCACAATGATTTTACTTTTTAAATGTGCCTCAGTAGTAGCTCATAGCATCTTTATAATAGCCAGTGAGGGACACAGCTGTTTCTAAATTTAAAAACAAAAAGACACAAAGGGCCTGCGCTGTGGTCTCTCTTTGACTAAGAAGAATACGGGGAACAATGCATGTGTTGGCAGAGAGAGGCTTTATGGAAAGCTGAGCTGAGACAATCTCGTCACTTCTAGGAAAAGCTCCCAGGAAACACTATAGAAAAGGAGGCAGGGCCATCTAGGATGACAGCCAGACACTTGCAGATCTTTGAGATTATTCTGCATTCTCTGCTGTGGATGAAAGTTTGGCCTTTCTGTTTTCATATTTTAATGTAACAAATGAATTATATTTTCAAAGAGTGCTTTGAATGTCTACTGACTTGCAATTAAGTATCTTGCTGGAGAATAACATTGTGTATTTCTGAGAGTCATCATCTTCATTGTTCAAGGACTTTTGTATTCTTTGGAAATTGATGGATTGTACCAAGGGGAGAGAAAGCTAGGAATTTAAAGTAAGAGAATGTTAGTATAGAGAAAATGACACATTTATGATATTTTATGTGAAGTAAGATGTTCTACTATACCAATCCCCAAGCCCGAATCCATTGCAGTCACCAATATCCATTATAGTTCTCTTTATTACTAAGCCTACTCTCTTTGGGGCTTCCCTGGTGGCTCATATGGTAAAGAATATTCCTACGATGCAGGAGATGCAAGTTTCATCCCTAAGTCGGGATGATCCCCTGGAAATGGCAACCCGCACCAGTATTCTTGCCTGGAAAACCCCATGGACAGAAGAGCCTGGCAGCCTACAGCCCATGGGGTCGCAAAGAGTCTGACACCATTGAGTGTCCAAGCACCCACATAGACTCTCTTTGTTGCTAATGAAATGGCCCTAGGCAACTGCTACCAAGGGATCACAGTTACTTGAAAACTGAGACCTCTTGTCTATGCCTGCCCTCTCCATAGATTGTTAAGATTACCAGAAAAGAAGGAGACTCCAACAGGCAGAAGCTGCTAGTTTTTTGTCAATATGCATTTGCTCCTTCCTTAGTCAAAGGTGCAGATAGGACTTCAGCCTCCCTTGAAGGTTCTGTGGCCACACAACTAAACTCTGTCCAATGGGTTGTGAGCCGAAAGGATGCTGCTGTTCTCTTGGAGAAACAAAAGGGGAGCCCTTTTCCTCCTTCACACTGGCTGAGAAGGACTCACGCAGCTACGCTGCACCCAGAGGCAAAAGGCAGGCTTGGAGGATGGATCCTCTGAATTGTTGAGTTCAGGGAGAACAAGCTTCCATCTGGACTAGCCACGGTATTTGTGATCTCCTCGCTGTAGTCCTTGGCCTGCACCTCCACCTACCAGTGCTTGTGGGAGGCAGGAGAATCCCTTTCCTTGCTCTTCCCAGACCCCACGCACTTTGCTACTTTCCATCAACCCTCAATGAGTCCAAAGCTTAAGAAAATAAAACATGTTTTTTTCTTACGGAAATATCTAGGATTTACTGCTTTGGAATGAAACACTAAAAAGAAGTGAGTACAAGCAAGAAATAATTCCAGACAAAAGGAAAATGCTGACCCCCATCTTACCTTTGACTTGAGTGGTCTGGAAATTTGAAGAAAGTACAGCCCCCGTTGACAAAAGAATAAGGAGCCCAAACTCCCTGAGTTCCTGCATGAGGTTTGTCTTTCCCAGAGAGCTTCAGATGATTTATTTTTCTGATTAAATGGAGTCTAACCAGAAGACACTTTTTAATGCAAGCCTGTGTCAGATGAACTGTTTTCATTCCTGCTCAGGCAGTTTTGTTTACAAACCCTCAAGACAAACTTCTGTGCTATCGGACAGTATTAGTGTCTCTAAGTTTTCATTCTGATAGAATAAAGATGAGTTAGGGCTGAATTCATTGCTTATTAAAAAATGAACGTCTTTTTTTTTTTTTTTTAATTTACTTATATCCTGCCTATGTTTGCCAGTGTTGTTTTTTCTAAGGGAACGAAGCCCAGCATGTCTAGACTAGGGTGAAGATGCCTTGCCCTTCACAGGAGACGGAGGAGGAGGAAAAATGCCCCTTTTCTAAGTGTGAAAGTTTTCCCTTTGTCATGGGCAGTTTCTTGGCGACAGAGGCAACAGTCTATACAAATTTGCCATTTTTCCTAACACCTGCTCTTTGGACAACAAATTGCCCACATTTTCTTAAGTCCAGGTGGGAGAAAAACAAGGGAGTGACTCTGAGACCATCTATCACACTGCCCGGTATCCCCTCCACATCATGGCAGCCCCTCACCCTCGTGTCCAGAGGGTCCCACTGTTTGTTACTCCTTCCTGCCGATGACCTGATGGTGACTCAGGTGGGAGAAAGCATTGCCATCCATCTGGTCAAGCACCATCCTTGTTGAATGAGGGAAAGAGAAGTCATTGATTGGAGACCCCCACAGGCTCTTTGGGCTGAATAAGTGAGAGGTTCCAAAATCTTGCCCAGAGTTTGACAGCTGAGTAGAGAGCTCAGAAAGTCAATAAAGTGACCTAAGCCCCAGCCTTCACAAACAGTTCCCAAAGCCCAGCTGAGAAGAAAGGGTAGGTGTGGTATTTAATGGTGATTCTCTTTGCCACAAAAGATCCTGCTTGTTTCAAGTTACACTGTTTGAAGTGTACTTTTCCTGTAGTTTTAATTTGCGTGTAAGTGCAAACCTCTCTCAAACAAGGACTCCTGTGACTTGCTCCGTGCCTGTAGCCTCTCCCTCCTCTATCCTCATTCCTAACCCAGGCTTTCTGGGATCATCTCCCAGGTCAATTATTGCACTTAGATCCTCCTCAAAGGCACACTTCTGGGGCAGCCTGAACTAAGATCTCTCTCTCTCTCTCTCTCTCTCACACACACACACACACACACACACATTTTAACAAAAGTCAGGGCCCAAGTCCATATAGTCATAGCTATAGTTTTTCTAGTAGTTATGTATGGATGTGACAGCTGGACCATAAAGAAGGCTGAACACTGAAGAATTGATGCTTTTGAACTGTGGGGTTGGAGAAGACTCTTAAAACTCCATTGGATAGCAAGGAGATCAACCCAGTCAATCCTAAAGGAAACCAACTCTGAATATTCATTGAAAAGACTGGTGCTAAAGCTGAAGTTCCAATACCTTGGCTAAATGATATGAAGACCCAACTCACTGGAAGACTCTGATGCTGGGAAAGATTGAAGACAGGAGGAGAAGGGGATGACAGAGGATGAGATGGTTGAATGGTATCACCGATTCAATGGACTTGAGTTTGAGCAAACTTGGGGAGATGGTGAAGGACAGGGAAGCCTGGCGTGCTGCAGTCCATGGGGTCACAGAAAGTTGGACATGACTTAGCGACTTAACAACAACTACAAGGGCGCAAGAGAAGATGTGTGAAAACACAGTTTTCATGAAGACTTAATTATTATTTACACCCATTCCATTTGGAATCTAAAGGAAATTGGAGTGAACCCAGCCTCTTCATCCACGCTCTCCTGTGCTTTGGGAGCTTCCAACACAGAGTCAGCAGCGGGGTCTGGGGGATGCTCAGTTGTGTGGTCATCTCTACCACCTGTTGAAACTTCCTTCCTCCCTGGGTCCCCAGGGCTTCATCCTGGGGCGTTTTCAGATCCGCTGTCTCAGTGCGCCATGTCAGTGCTGTTCTTAGGCTTCTGGGGTACAGTCTTCTCTTTCCACACCATATTGTGTGGAAGTTCACAGTGATAGGTATTTGGGGTTCCCTGAAGCTGAAAGTGTGAAGTGTGAGTCATTCAGTCTTGTCCTACTCTTTGCAACTCCAAGGACTGTAGCCCACCAGGCTCCCCTGTCCATGGGATTCTCCAGGCAAGAATCCTGGAGTGGGTTTCATTTTCCTCCTTCAGGGCGTCTTCCTGACCCAGGGATTGAACCCTGGTCTCCTGCATTGCAGGTGATTCTTTACCATCTGAGCCATCAGGAAGCCCTCCCTGAAGGTGAGTGAATCAGAATTTAAGATTTGTGACTATTGAACATATAATTCTGACAGTTTGTTTCAGGGATCACAAACTATGTTTTTACCTCACTGCATATGATTTACCCCTCTGAAAAACTAAAATTAAGATGATTTCTTAACATTGATAAAACAGTACCAACCCTGATAGGGTTTTCTGTGCTTGTGTTGAACAGTTTGGGGAGCAGGCAAAACCATTAACCTGCTCCAGGAATTTTCTGCTCCTGGAACATAAATGCCTGAACCAACAAAATAGTTTACTAATTAAGACTAACCCTGACTCTTCAAGGCCCTCGCCGTGCTGGGCCCCAGGGATCCTAAACTGTTTTGTCATCAACCTCCCAGATCCTAAAACCCCTTAGGAAATCCCTCACCTACCCCATGACTTCCCCATTGTCAGCCTAGCTGAGGCTCTCAAGGCAGTGCTCTGTCTATGGCCACCTAGAATAAACTTCACTTTGCTTAGATGACAGCTTGTTTCAGATGCTCTGCAGAAACCCGTGTTGAAAGAAGTGGGAGGTTATCACGTGGCAGCTACCAGCGACAGCTTCCTTTAGAAGTAGACTCAGTTCAGTTCAGTTCAGATCAGTTCAGTTGCTCAGTTGTATCTGACTCTTTGAGACCCCATGGACTGCAGCACACCAGGCTTCCCTGTCCATCACCAACTCCTGGAGCTTGTTCAAAGTCATGTCTATCGAGTCGGTGATATCATCCGACTATGTCATCCTCTGCCACCTCCTTCTCTTCTTGCCCTCAATCTTTCCCAGCATCAGGGTCTTTTCCAATGAACCAGCTCTTTGCATCAGGTGACCAAAGAATTGGAGTTTCAGCTTCAGCATCAGTCCTTCCAATGAATATTCAGGATTGATTTCCTTTAGGACTGGTGGATCTCCTCGCAGTCCAAGGGACTCTCAGGAGTCTTCTCCAACTCCACAGTTTAAAAGCATCAATTCTTTGGCATACAGCTTTCTTTACTGTCCAACTCTCACATCCATACATGAATACTGGGAAAACCATAGCTTTGATTAGACAGACTTTGTCGGCAAAGTAATGTCTCTGCTTTTTAATATGCTGTCTAGGTTTGTCATAGTTTTTCTTCCAAAGAGCAAGCATCTTTGAGTTTCATGGCTGCAGTCACCATCTGCAGTGATTTTGGAGCCCAAGAAATTAAAGTCTCTCACTGTTTCCTTTGTTTCCCCATCTATTTGCCATGAAGTGATGGGACTGGATGCCATGATCTTAGTTTTTTGAATGTTGAGTTTTAAGCCAGCTTTTCATTCTCCTCTTTCACTTTCCTCAAAAGACTCTTTAGTTCCTCTTCGGTATACATACTGCTGCTGCTGCTACGTCACTTCAGTCGTGTCCGACTCTGTGTGACCCCACAGATGGCGGCCCACCAGGATGCCCCATCCCTGGGATTCTCTAGGCAAGAACACTGGAGTGGGTTGCCATTTCCTTCTCCAATGCATGTAAGTGAAAAGTGAAATTGAAGTCGCTCAGTCGTGTCTGACTCTTTGCGGCCCCATGGACTGTAGCCCACCATGCCCCTCCATCCATGGGATTTCTCAGGCAAGAGTACTGGAGTGGGTTGCCATTTCCTTCTCTGGTATACACACTACTCCCCCGCCTAAAATTCTTAAATGTTGGTGGGCAGAAAAATCACATGACATTTTCAGCCTTCAGTGGTGGAGATCTGATCAGTGTGTCTGGAATGGGGCCCAGGAATCTGTTTGTTTAACAGGTCAGGGAGTTCCAGGGGAGGAACACGCTGGAAGATTAAGGACCGCGTTTCTCATCACATCGACCTTGTGTCCCAGTTCTGACCCTGGCTGGCTGTATGACTCAGGACCAGTAACGTAAACTGTGACCCTCTTCATGAGCACAGTGGAGACCATAATGCCTGCTTCTCACATTATTTTGAGACTACAGTGAGCTTGTAACAGAGCAGCACTCACAGCATCCCTGCATTCATCTGGTGTGTTATCCATCATTCCGAGCACTGGGGCAAATTCTGAGAAGGGCTGGGGCTACAAGGGGGAGAGAGGGCCCTGATGTCCCCACAGGCACAGATAGCAAGCCCCATGGCTTTGGGAGGAGAACTAAAATCCTCTGGCCTTGAGGGTCAACCCTGCGTCTCAGGAAAGGTGTCCAGCATTGTGAAGTTACTGCTGAAACATCAACATTAGGAACTGGGCTGGGATCTTTTCCTTGACCGATACCTCACAGGTGCAATCTTTGTTCAGATTCTTGAGCAGCAGCCCCTAAGCTAAGTGTGCTGGTGGGAGGGACTGAACAAGAATAGCTGGCATGGGGTAGGGGGGAGCGGATAGGGAAGGGAAGAATGCCCAGTAGGGTGTGCCTTCTGGTGAAGTCCCAGCCTTAGCCTGCACCCCCCGGGAGCTCTGCATTGTAAATTATACTTCAGAGGTTTTTGGCCAAGGTGGGTGGAGGGTCATCTCTCTATGTGTAACTTCAAGGACATTCCAGTGCTGGTAAAAAGGATCCAAGGGGCTCTGGCCAGGTGCCAGGACTGGCCATTCACTGTAGATGTCAGCCCAGTTCTCAGACACACCCAGGCCTTATGCCCCATCACCAGCCTTGGGTTCTGACTTCCAGAGTGGACACATAGCTTAAAGCCTTTGAAATGGGGTCTATGATGGGGACCCTACCTCGTAAGCTCATGTAAACAAACAAACAAAAAAGCACTTGTAATGTAAAAACTGCTATGAATCATCATTTTATCATACTGTACCCATTTTTGAGTCAATGCAATTCACCTGCCCAAGGGTGCACACAGCATGATCCCCACTCATGGGATGGTTGCTGTGTGCCAGGCAGCTTTCCAGTTGTATTACATTAGTTGACACATTTAACCTTCAGATTTAACCTACTACTGACCTAGTAGTATCATTCAGTTCAGTCGCTCAGTCGTGTCCGACTCTTTGCAACCCCATGAATCGCAGCACGCCAGGCTTCCCTGTCCATCACCAACTCCCAGAGATTGCTCAAACTCATGTGCATCGAGTCAGTGATGCCATCCAGCCATCTCATCCTCAGTCGTCCCCTTCTCCTCCTGCCCCCAATCCCTCCCAGCATCAGAGTCTTTTCCAATGAGTCAACTCTTCACATGAGGCGGCCAAAGTACATCATATGATGCCTAGTAGTATTATAATGCCTCCTGCTGAGGAGACATTAACAATGATAATGAAAACTTGCTCAAGGTCACAAAACCAGTGAGTGCAGAGATGGAATTTGAACCCAAGTCTGTCTATTAAACTTGGTTCAGGCTACTACTTAATGTCTGGTTATTTATGGGACTCTGTGACCCCCAAGAGAGGCAATCTTTCCTCATTCACCCCATCTTCTTAACCTCTGGCAAAGAAATTAGACATTTATATATATTTGCAGAAGGAAAAGAATAATTATGAAACAAACTTTAAACAGTTTAATCTAAAGTTTAACTTGTACTAGAAGAAGCTCATGGACTTCCCTGGTAGCTCAGCTGGAAAAGAATCTGCTTGCAATGTAGGAGACCTGGGTTCGATTCCTGGGTTGGGAAGATCCCCTGGAGGAGGGCATAGCAATCCACTCTGGTATTCTTGCCTGGAGAATCCCCATGGACGGAGGAATCTGGCGGGCTACAGTCCATGGGGTCACGAAGAGTTGGACACGACTGAGCAGCTAAGCAGAGCACAGCACAGGAGGAGCTCAACAGCAACAAAAACTGTGAAAATTCAGCCTTATTAGCTCAGGCAGTAAAAATGAACCGGTGTCTATTACATGCCTGGCATCCTGCTAGCTACCAGGGGAACAATGGTGAAATCAGAAACTTTCTCTCCAACCCAGATTAGGCTTGACAAACCGAGCCAGGCTGATCACTCCTAAGCCCACCCTCCACCCCTGCCTCCCTGTGGTATCCAGCCCGTGGTCTGCAGGGGTTCTCATGTTGCAGGATCACACTTCCTCTTCCAGCTGTTAACCATGCAAATCCATCCTCTGTTCTTCCCCCTCCCTTCCCCTGCCTTGTAACAGGTAAAGGTCTCAAAGAGTTATGGCGAGAAGAAATTGAGCTAAGGGGATAAAGTTTCCCTGGTGACTCTGGTGACTCTGGAACGAACTCTGAGTCACCAGATCAGGTTTCTAAATGTTGAAAATACTGTGACAATATTCTCCTACCACAGGGAATTAGAATCACTTCCTGCAACTCTTATGTAATTCTGCAACCCGTAACTCTTCACTATGTCTAGGCGAGAGGGTTTCTTTGTTTTCCTTTCTCTCCATCCGCATTTTCCAGTGTATCAGGAAAACCCTATGTTGCTTTTTAAAAAATATTTTTACGTTTTTTCAATATTTTTATTGAAGGATAGTTGAGTTACAGCATTGTGTTAATTTCTTCTGTACAGTAAAATGATTCAGTTACACACACACACACATATATGTATATTCTTTTTAATATATACTCTTTTCCATTATGGTTTATCATAGGATATTGACTATAGTTCCCTGTGCTATACAGTAAGACCTTGCTGTTTATTCATCCTTTATATAAAAGTTTGGGGATTTCCCTGGGGGTCCAGTGGTTGGGACTTCACCTTCCAGTGCAGAGGGTGAGGGTTTGATCCCTGGTCAGGGAGCTAGGGGGCTTCCTTGGTAGCTTAGCTGGTAAAGAATCTGCCTACAATGCAGGAGAACCCTGTTCAATTCCTGAGTCAGGAAGATCCCTGGGAGAAGGGATAGACTACCCACTCCAGTATTCTTGGGCTTCTCTGGTGACTCAGATGATAAAAAATATGCCTGCAATGCATGAGACCTTGGTTCTGTCTCTGGGTTGGAAAGATTCCCTGGAGGAGGGCATAGCAACTCACTCCAGTATTGTTGCCTAGAGAATCCCCATGGACAGAGGAGCCTGATGGGCTTCAGTCCACGGGGTCGCAAAGAGTCGGACACAGCTAAGCAACTAAGCACAGCACAGCAGGAAGCTAGGGTCCTACTTACCTCTCAGCCAAAAAAAAAAACAAGAAGGGAAGTGAAGTGAAGTGAAGTCGCTCAGTTGTGTCCAACTCTTTGCGACCCCATGGACTGTAGCCTACCAGGCTCCTTGGTCTATGGGATTTTCCAGGCAATAGTACTGGAGTGGGTTGCCATTTCCTTCTCCAAAACATTAGACAAAAGCAATAACTAACAAACCTCAATAAAGACGCTAAAAATGGTCCACATTAAAAAAAAAAATCTAAAAAAAAAAAAACCTTTCATCTGCTAACCCCAACCTCCCACTCCATCTCTCCCCCAGCCTTGGTGTTGCTTTTTAATTAAAGAAGAAATTATGTACAAAATGTTCTCTTCTGTCCTCTTCTCAGGTTTGGTGAGTAACTGCAGTGATGAGTACGTTTCATGCAATGATGAGGATGTAAAAGATATTCACCTTGTCTTTCCCACCTTCTGAGGTGGGAAGAGGATATTCACCTCTTCTTTCCCACAGAGGGGGGCAGTGGCGAGTGAGGGTTTTCAGGAGTCCCAAGAGCAGATAGCAGGTTTCTGCTGCCGAGTCTAGGGCAGAGGGAATCGACCCTCCAACTCTGTCTCCCAAATGGAGTTATTTCTGAGAGTGAAATGTGATATGAATATACAATGGAATATTATTCAGCCATGAAAAAGAATAAAATTGAATCAGCTGTAGTGATGTGGATGAATCTAGAGCCTATCATACAGTGTGAAGTAAGTCAGAAAGAGAAAAATAAATATGCTATATTAACACATATATATGGAATCTAGAAAAATGGTACTGATGAACCTATTTGCAGGATAGGAATAGAGACACAGACATTGAGAAAAGACTTGCGGATGTGGGTGGGGGAAGGGGAGGGTGGGATGAGCTGGGGAAGAAGCATTAACATATATGCATTGCCATGTGTAGAATAGATAGCTAGTGGGAAGCTGCTGTATCGCACAGGGAGCTTAGCTAGGTGCTCCGTGATGACTTAGAGGGCTG
>SJYT01051287.1:38975-120804 GCA_006410635.1 Cephalophus harveyi | reverse complement strand
TTCGCTCTCCTCTTTCACTTTCATCAAGAGGCTTTTTAGCTCCTCTTCACTTTCTGCCATAAGGGTGGTGTCATCTGCATATCTGAGGTTATTGATATTTCTCCCGGCAATCTTGATTCCAGCTTGTGTTTCTTCCAGGAATCCCTCTATTATTTTAATTATTCTCCTCTGTTTCTAAGCAATTCCTTGCCTACAGCAGATCCAGACTTGAAGACCAGATGAAATCAGAAATGAAGACTTTCTCTTTAAAGTTATACTTAAAGGGGATACATGAAAACTATACACAGATTTGGAGAAGGGTCTCCTTCCCATTGATCCCTATATCCATGAAGGTTGGGGGACCCATCTGACCATCTTCTTTATTGAAGTCTAATTGGAATCACCCAGAGAGCTTAGAAAAAACAACATGTCTTGTCAAAATCCCAGGGATTCTGAGGGTCAGAATCACATGGGTCTGCATAGAACCCAGGAAGCTACACTTTCCAAAAGCTTGCAGGCCCTGGAACATTGACAATCTACAAGATTTGAGCCAATGCGGCTTGATTCTCTACCAATCAGGGCTAACCTCAGTGTTATGCAGGTGAGACGGCTCCCCGTTCATCTGAAATCTGCCAGAGAATGATGTCCAGTGGGGCCATGACAAGCCCAGACCATCAGGCACAGTGACCAATATTTGGCATCATGTATTCTCAGTGTGGGTTTCCCTGGTAGCTCAGCTGGTAAACAGTCCACCTACAATGAAGACCCCTGTTTGATTCCTGGGTTGGGAAGATCTCCTAGAGAAGGGATATGTTACCCACTGCAGTATTCTTGGGCTTCCTTGGTGGCTCACACAGTAAAGAATCCACCTGCAATGCGGGAGACCTGGATTCCATCCCTGGATTGGGAAGATACCCTGGAGGAGGAAATGGCAACCCACTCTGGTATTCTTGCCTGGAGAATCCCCATGGACAGAGGAACCTGATGGGCTACATTCCATGGTGTCACAAAGAATCAGACATGACTGAGCGATTAAGCACAGCACAGAGACTTGGATTGGTTTAGAGAATTAACTCTGACTCTAGAGAATTAACTGACGCCCTAGTAGAACTGACAACTAAAAGGTGAGACCCTCTGTAGCTTCTGAGGTTCCCGATGATGTCTTGTCATCCCACCAAGACAGAAAGAGGTAGTCGACCCTTGGAGGCAATGAAGGTCACAAAGAAATGATAGCGCCTTGGTCCCACACCCACCAGAAGAGTTTTATGGGCATTGATAGAGATGGGGAGGGGACACAAGTGGGTTGTGTGATACAAAACCAATGACTCTATTAACTGTGTGATTCAAGGAGTGTTTGGCTTTTGGATCTGTGTGAGGGTGGGCAAACCTCTTTCAAGAGAGAAGAAATATGGCTTAAAAAAATGGGTGTAGGTATGGCATGTAAACTATGCTACCCATTTTGTAAGAAAGAGAGAAATAAAATTCTACATTTTAATGTGCTTTTGTGTGTGTTGAGGAAAACACTGGGAAGTTTATGTAAGAAACTAAGAAAAAGATGATCTAGTCAAAGGTGCAGGGCAGGATCTTGGCCGATGAGTGGACAAGGATGAGAGAGCAATGTTTTTCTTCTTTATCTTTTGACATTTTCTGGGTTCTGAACCATGTGATTTTCTTGCTTATTAAAAAATTTAGAAAGTTTGAGGACCTACTCCTAATGCTAGCTTGTCTTATCCATTTACTGAGAAAATGCCCAAAGAGGTTTCTGTGAATTCAGCCAAATGTTCTTATCAACTGTATTGTATCAGTCACAGTAGTATTTATGGGTGTCTGAAGCAGAGGCATGAGATTATCGTAAGATGGATTATTTACTGGGGCTGTGGTTGATGCTTGGGGCATAGATAGATGCAGGGATCCTTGTCGTGACTCCTTCACAGGCCACACCATGGGAAGCCCAGACATTCCTGGACCATTGTTTTCTCCTTTAAGCTAAGCATTAAATAACTTTATATCTTACTGTCCCTGATGTTTATGCCTTATAATAGTTTTTAAAAGAGCTAGTGTGATGCTCAAAAAGAGCTCCAAACATTGGGTCCTGCTTTCTCCCCAGGGCATGGCAGTCAGGTAGCTGCCCTTTGCTGTACCACCCACGCTGGGAGAAGATGCTTGACATCCTTCACTTGTGTTGCTGTGTCCCCTGCTTTCTGCTGTACTGTTAATATTTCCACAAAAAACACTTTGTAGTTCAGCATTTGGGGGGCCTGTAGTCCCATCAGCAGCTCCTCAGGCCCTTGTTGAGCCACAACCGTCCCTCCTCCTCTGGCCTTCCAAAGACCCACCGCAGCAGCGGGTGAGCCAAACGTGAAGGCAGCCTGTCCCCACCTGGAATGTCACAGACGCTTTAGAGAATGAAAGACTCTGAAAAGTCCTGCAGTAAAGTCATCTCTTGAGCTTTGTGTAAACCAGCATCTCTCAAATTCACTGACCTACTAAACTCTTTTTTCAAAGCACACCTGTAAGTATTCTGAAAATTCTGTCCTGAATCTTGCCAGCCCCCTGGAGGGAAGCTGGGTCTCCTGATCTTACCTGACCCTTTGAATCTCAGGCTTTCTCTTTGATGAAAAGCGTTGTCTCCAACTCTATAATTGTTCTCGCCCCATCTCCTCTCTGATTCACTTTGCCGCACGTAGTTGATCATACTTGAGTAACATGGATAGAGACAAACTTTAAAGACAAAGCTTCCCCTGAAAAAAAATTAGAGGAAGAAACAAAAGTCTCACTCCAGTTGTCTGTAATTTAAAGACATATGCACCCAAATGTTCAATAGCCAAGACATGGAAGCAATCTAAGTGTCCATCACCAGCTGAATGGATAAAGAAGATGCGGTGTATTTACACAATGGAATGCTACACAGTCATAAAAAAGAATGAAATACTACCATTTTCAGCAACATGGATGGACTTAGAGATTGTCATATGAAGTAAATCAGACCTAGAAGGACAAATATAATATAATATTGCTTATATGTGGACTCTAAAAAATGATACTAGTAACATAAGTTACAAAACAGAAATAGACTCACAAATATAGAAAACGCACATATGGTTTCCAAAGGGGAAAGAGGGAGAGATAAACTAGGAGTTTAGGATCAAAATATACATACTCCTATATGCAAAATAGGTAACCAACCTACTGTAGAGCACAGGGAACTATATTCAGTATCTTGCAATAACCTATAACAGAAAGAAATTGTAAAAAAAAAATATGCATATATATGTATATTTGAATCACTTTGCTGTATATCTGAAACTAACACATTGTGAATCAACTATATTTTGATTTAAAATTTAAGAAAATAAAGCAAAAGTCTCCAAACAACTTTTTTTTTTTTCTCCTTGAAGAAAAAGCTCAGGCTTTGTGAAGAGTCTATTTCAGGTTAATAGACATTTTCAAAGCAGACCACTTTGCTTTTGCCTCAAATCACCGCCATCCTCGACCTGTAAGAAGGAGATGCTATACCCCTTCCTTCCTTGGGCTAAACCGACGGGAGACATTCCAGTCGCGTGGCTTGCCTGGACCTCTGATCCTGCAGGCAGCGCTCTCACTGTCGCCGCAGGAGGACGGTGGTGAGAGCCCCAGATTGGCGGTGTCCAGATGGCACCAGGGAGCCGGAGAAGCCAGCAAGTCAGCATTTTAGACCATCTCCGCCAAGAAGGAGATGCTTCCTCCACGTGAGCGTCTGCGGTGTGGCAATTCAGCCCTTAAATGACTAAAATTATTCACGGCCCCTGTTCCGGTCGTACAAAATGCCCTCCATTCACGGCACCACACTCTGCGGTGTGCCACCTGGAGCTCCTCGGGCACTTTGGAGATGCTATACTTAGCTTCACACCCCACATCCATTCAGTGCTGTTAACCAGGTCTCCAGGGTGTGGGTGGCCACTGAAGGCAGCGTCTTTTCACATCTATTAATACCCCCTTCGTCACCAAGTGGCATTTGTTTTCCATATATTTCCATGAAACAGAACAGCAGGGGCCAAGTTTTCTCTGGCTTATGAGAAGGGGCTCATTCTGCTGAGACAGTTTGTCAAAGTTAAAGTGAAAAACCCAGTGGGCTTCTCAGCCCTGCTGTTCTCGCATGAATTTTTGATGTGCCAGGAAATCACATTTTAAAGGCAGGAAGGTAGGTGAAGTGAGAATTTTAACTGGACCTTGTTTATATGTGTGTGTGTGTGTTTCTCCATGTCTGTTTAATGGGTAGGTTTACATGGGAAGGAGAAAGATGCTATTAAATCTTCTAGGCGATTCTGATTTAAACCCGATGAGCAGTTCTTCTGGGAATAGACGTCACATTATCCCGTTCCCAACCTCCTACTTGTAGAGACACTGCAGTCCGGGGAGCACACAGACTCGCTCTGTCCCTTGCCAAGTGTACCATTTGGGGGCAGTTTATTTTACCTTTCTATTTCACTCTCGTCATATGTGCAAGTGAGCCTGCTGGTGGACACTGAACTTCGCATTGCACATCTGAAAGCTGAATACTTGGCCCAGTGTAAGCTTGGCACTCTTCTCTCTCCTGGTTTTCTCTCTTCATCGCCATCCCCACCCTGCCCTGTACCCCACTCACCTCTAGCCTCCTACCTTCCCTTTCCCCTCCCTCCCTGTTTGTCTGGGGCACTTCTCTGTAGCCTGTCCTATGAGAACTACATCCTAGGGAGGAGGGTTTCGGGGACAGTGGTATCACTTGCGCCCCCGCCTTATCTCCACCGGATAGCCTGCTATATCAGTAACAGCAGAATTCAATTCTGTCTTTTGAGTTAAAAATCCAAGTGCAGAAACCCAGCTCTGCAGGGTCCAAAAGGGGCTGTCCCGCTTGTCCCCTCCACTGATGCCACTCATGTGGCTTTGCCATCCTCCTTTAGGTGGCACCCTTTGACTGCTATGCAGCCGCTCGAGTTCTCGAGTTCTCTTGTCTCCCTCTTCAATTAGTATTCATTGTGCAAAAATAAGAAAATTCCTTCATTATGCCGCTGCTCAGCGGCGAGCTGATAATTAAGACTATGCCTCAGCATTTCCATTAAAAAACCCCATTTCTCACTCCAGGCTGTCGCTTAGCAATAAAAACTTGCTGGTGAGGTCTTAACCTTAGGACATTTTAAAATAAACATTGCATTTAGCTTTTTAGAGGGTCTATCTTCTTCCTAATTATATACGTCGAGCCTAGTCCAAGAATTTGGTTTTTTTACTCCTTGTGACCAAAAAGGAGTTGGAACTTTATCTAGGCTTCGGGTCATCGCAGCAAGGTAATCAATTTGCATGGAAATACAATGCAAGATGTCAAAGATATTTCAAGACCCAGTTGAAAGGAATGTAATCTTTTGAATTTTCAGATTTGTTTCCCCCGCACGTGTGTGTGCTTTGTTTTTCTGTCAGTCATCTCTTTTTCTTTTTCTTTCCATTTCTCTCATTTTTCTTTTTTTTTTTTTTTTTCTTTTGTCAAATCTCCCACAATGAGGCAAAACTAACTTCAGAGACAGTCACTCAGAAGAACTTCATCCAAAGTGCATTCCTTGGGGAATTACCTAAGTAATCAGTTCATTTCATTACCCCACATTTTCAGGAGAAACTTGATCAAGGAATGCATGCAGAGGCAGAGACTTCACCTTACCAAGGCTCCCAGCCCTCCAAGCCGGTCACAGGTCTCTGGGACAGACACTTGACAGGTACTCCATGCAAGCATCCTTGTATTCCACAGTGGTCCCCGCTGTAAACAATCCATTCCTTTATCAGGTGTAGTAGCAAATCTTGCATCCTGTAATGGCCTATCGGGGAAAAGAATCTAAAAAAAGAGTGGATATATGTATATGTATAAGTGATTCACTTTGCTGTACGCCTGACACTAACACAACATTGTAAAGCAACTATCCTCCAATAAAAAAATGTCAAAAATAAATCTGGTCATAAAAATCTCTGGTTAGAATGGGGTTTCTAGTCTGTTATACAATACCTGTATATTTTCACACCCTGCCTCTATGTGAACCACCCAAAACAACATCCCAAACCAAGGCTGGCTTTCTATCATCTGTACAGAAGCTCGTTCCTTTAAAATCGAAACGATGGACAGTTACTTAAATATTTTCTACTTAACTCTAGGAGAGAACACTGTTAAAGTTGGATTTTGTGAATTAACATAACATAGTGAAATCAAAGGATTTAATCATTGACCAGATTTCTCTGCTCTGTATGTGTGGAGAAGGTGATGGCACCCCACTCCAGTTGTCTTGCCTGGCAAATCCTATGGACAGAGGAGCCTGGTGGGCTGCAGTCCATAGGGTCGCGAAGAGTCTGACACGACTGAGCGACTTCCCTTTCACTTTTCCCTTTCACGCATTGGAGAAGGAAATGGCAACCCACTCCAGTGTTCTTGCCTGGAGAATCCCAGGGACGGCGGAGCCTGGTGGACTGCCGTCTATGGGGTCACACAGAGTCGGACACGACTGAAGTGACTTAACAGCAACAGCAACATGTGCTCTGGATGATCAGAATAAGACGTCCTAGGCATACATGTGAACTGATTTGCAAACAGTAATGCGTGGATGGTCATCACCAGCCTCCCTAGTGTTGAGACTTGTGTTAAAAGGCAATACCTTGCTTCACTGAAGAGACTGAGATTTGGGTGTGAACACAAGCCAGTCACAGTTATAAGAAAGATGTGTTTTAGAATTTGTGCCTTGGAAGATGCCCTGATGGGTTCAGAGAGGTCATGCATCCCAGAGTTGGAACAAGACTGGAAGAAAGCGTGTGGAGTCCTGGGGCTTGTCTCAATGCACTGGGATCGAGATGCCCTAGGGCAGGGGACAGAGCTGATGCATCTCACCTGTCACGACGGGCTGTCCTTGAGTTTCACCTGTTATATTTTCACATCTTGGCAAACAGCACATTTGGATGTGCTTTTTTTTTTTTTTAATATTTTTAGTCTCAAAGTATGGCCTGGATTTTAATGGCAGATGACTCATAGAGAAAGCTGTGGGTGGTGTGGGGGTGTGGGGAGCACCCCTATGAATGTCAGGAGGACCCCATATCCCTGCAAGGGGTGCCAGAGGGTTTGGGACCCTCAGTTGAGCAAGGACATTGTCTGTGCCTCCATGGTATTTATTTGAGGAAAGGGCTAGGATCTTACACACTCTGCTGCAATCTTAGGACATACCATTGCCCGCAAGACCCCCAAGCCCAGACTCTCAGTTTTCCATGATAAGGAGACTCTGGGCTCCATCAGAGAGTCTAGCACCAAGAGAGAATAAATGATTTAAATGTGAACATTCTGGTAGCATTGATCCTGCTGCCCGCCAGAGCTCAGTGATGGCCTTGCCCATCTGGGCACCTTCCACTGGATGCAGGAATGAGCAGAGCCAGGGGTGGAAGCAGGGGGTGAAGGACAAGCAGGTCTTGCACTCGCCTTGTCATCGTTGCCACTCCCTGTAATTGTGATGCCGCTGAAATGGGTGAACAGGTGAGTCACGGAAGGAGAGGGGAATTACTTTTGTGTAACTGATACAAATGTGGGAAAACACTGCCTTTCTCCCTCTGGTGTTGGCTGCAGACCACAAGCTCCATTTTCCAATGCTGGGAAAAAAAAAAAAAAAAGCTAGAATTTGAAATGGTAATTTAATTGACAGGCAAGAAGAGTGACTAGGAAGGTTCATCTGGGTTAAGACTCACCCAAAGGGAACTGGCAATAGAACAACAGAACAAGAACAGAGTTGTGGTGACGAAAGCTATCCAGAGGAAGCAAGGGTCTCTTGGGTACATACAGGCAGCCCTCCAAGATACTGAGGATTTGGTTCCAGAACACCACAATAAAGCAAGAATCAACATACAGCAAGTCTCACCAACTTTCTGGTTTCCCAGTGCGTGTAGAACTTATGTTTGCATTCTATTATAGTCTAGCAAGTGTAAAATAGCATTATGTTTGAAAAATCACTGAACCTACACTTAAGAGAAGGCAATGGCACCCCACTCCAGTACTCTTGCCTGGAAAATCCCATGGACGGAGGAGCCTGGTAGGCTGCGGTCCATGGGGTCGCTGAGTCAGACTGAGCGACTTCACTTTCACTTTTCGCTTTCGTGCATTGGAGAAGGAAATGGCACCCCACTCCAGTGTTCTTGCCTGGAGAATCCCAGGGATGGCGGAGCCCAATGGGCTGCCATCTGTGGGGTCGCACAGAGTCGGACACGACTGAAGCGACTTAGCAGTAGCAGCAGCAACCTTAGTTTTAAAATGCTCTTTTGCTAAAAAGTACTAACAATCATCTGAGCCTTCAACAAGCTGCAGCCTTTTTGCAATAGTAACGTCAAAGCTCACTGATCACAGATCACCAACACAAAACTAAGAACAATCAAAATGTTTAAAATCTTGCAATAATTACCAAAATGTGTCACAGAGATAGTCCAATTCAGTTCAGTCCCTCAGTTGTGTTCGACTTTTTTCAATTCCATGGACTGCAGCACATCAGGCTTCCTTGTCCATCACCAACTCCCAGAGCTTACTCAAACTCATGCCCATCAAGTTGGTGATGCCATCCAACCATCTCATCCTCTGTCATCTCCTTCTCCTCCCGCCCCCAATCTTTCCCAGCATCAGGGTCTTTTCCAATGAGTCAGTTTTTCATATCAGGTGGCCAAAGTTCTGGAGTTTCAGCTGCAGCATCAGTCGTTTCAATGAATATTCAGGACTAATTTCTTTTAGGATTGACTGGTTGGATCTCCTTGCAGTACAAGTGACTCTCAAGAGCTTTCTCTAACTCTACAGTTCAAAAACATCAATTCTTCAGTGCTCAGCTTTCTTTATGGTCCAACTCTCATATACATACATGACTACTGGTAAATGTCCATTTGATTAGATGGACATTTGTTGGCAAAGTAACGTCTCTGCTTTTTAATATGCTGTCTAGGTTGGTTATAGCTTTTCTATCAAGGAGCAAGCATCTTTTAATTTCATGGCTGCAGTCACCATCTGCAGTGATTTTGGAGCCCAAGAAAATAAAATTTGTCACCATTTCCATTGTTTCCCCATCTATTTGCCATGAAGTGATGGGACCGGATGCCATGATCTTCATTTTGAATGTTGAATTTTAAGCCAGATTTTTCCACTCTACTCTTTCAGTTTCATCAAGAGGCTCTTCAGTTCCTTTCACTTTCTGCCATAAGGGTGTTGTCATCTCTATATCTGAGGTTACTGATAATTCTCCCAGCAGTCTTGATTCCAGCTTGTGCTTCATCCAGCCCAGCCTTTTGCATGATGTACTCTGCATGTAAGTTAAATCAGAGACAGGAAGTGAGCAAATGGGAGTTGGGAAAATGGTGTCAATAGACTTGATTGTACAGGGTTGCCTCAAACCTTTAATTTGTGAATACGCAATCTCTGTGAAGGACATTAAAGTGAAATACAGTAAAATGTGGCATGATTATGAAAAAGACATTGGGTCCAGGTTGTTTCACTGCAGTGAATGGCTCAGAGGAGCAGCCTCACTGATGGATCAGTTAAAGAAGTCCAGAGAGAGAGAGAGAGAGAGAGAAACAATTGTATCTCTAAGGAGAAGTTTAGGGTAAACTCATTCCGTGAAGCAAGTGGGAGCAGAAACTAGGAAACCAACTGACATTTCAAAGTTTATATATCTGTGGGCAGGGTTCTTTTCACCTGGAAACATTAATATGAAAAAGTGGAACTGCTGTTGAAAATTGTATCATGGTGATATCATAACAAAACAATGTCTATAATTGAGTTTACCTGTACCCTTAAATTGAGTAAAGATGAAAAAAATGAATTGTGTTCAACTTCACAGTAGATGATGGCTCCCAAACTGTGGTAACAAAAAGCATGTAGTTCTCTAAGCCCAAAATAGATTTGCTCCCCTTCTCTGCCAGACAAACTCCTATTCATCCTTTAAGACCCAACTCTACATGTCCCACTTCCTTTGGGAAAGCTTAGTCAATTCTTCCCTCATATTGAATCTTTCTTTCACGGTGTTTTGTTCATACCCTTTCTGTGTGAATTTACTACCATGGGACACTTACTACATTAGAAAGTTGATCTTCCTGCCAGACTGAGGTCTTCTGGATCAGAATTTATTCATCTTTATATCCTCAGTTCCAGGCCCAAGTGTTGGCTAACAGATGGATATGTATAGGCTCGGATGCTGGCAAAGTCTTGCTCTCTGGTTGGTCCTTTACACTTGAGCGGGTATGAAGAAATCACCAGTGGCCAAAAGCCAGAAAGTTTGCACTGCGGTTGCCACAGACACTTCTGGCCTGTGTCCACACAGTAACCTAGTTTGAACATAATGCCCAGAAACCAACCTGTGTCCCAGCATGAATGCCTAAAAAGCCTTAGAGCCAAGGGGTGTGGGGGATCAGCCTGGTTGAGGTTTTCATTCCATCATTAGCCCCAGGGGGCATGCTGACCCTGCTGCTCTTGTAGGAAGATGACTGCTCATTTATGGGAAGTGTTTGGTGGCTGGAGATGCGGTCAGTCGGCAGTGAATGGTTCAGATGCCTGGCAGCCGTTTCCTAGGAAACCACACGTCAAGTACCTGCTGAATCATGAGCTTCTGTTGGATAACAACAAGCTTTTCTCTGACAAGACGTAGGAGGGCTGATCTGGAGCAGGTACCTGGCACACACCTGAGCTGCCCTATCTGAGACCGAAAGAAGGAAAAGGGAAAATGTGTGGCTTGACTTGCCCCCGAGGATGGACTTTCATGGGTGTGGCTTCCAAGGGAAGAATGTGTTCTCAGGGCAGAAAGGGCCATCAGACCTTTCACTCCATTCATTTTTCATGGGTGTTCTCCCACTCTATATTCTTTCTTGTTACCGTATGAGATCAACTCTCTTTTAGTTCCTGATGCTCAGACACCACTGGCCTTCTTATGAGTGGACAGCAAAGGGAACACCACCTCTTCTAAATGAGGGGCTGCTTTCTAACACTCTACCTTAAAAGAATAAGCTAAAGGGTATTGGGAAACAAAGAATAAGTCATGGACTAGTTTCATTAAAACTCTGGGAAAATGAACAGCATTGCAGAGAAAATGGATTAGGAGACTGGCAAGGATAAACTTTTCTGGTTGAAGTTTAGATATAAACTCAGATTCTAAGTCCTCCTCATTCTCCTCTTGAAACAGAGCAGGACCCGATGGTCCATCTCAGTCATGCCCTCTGCCTGCCTTTTGTCTGTGGAAACAATTTTAGCCAAGAATCAGTTAAATCAGAGAACTGAGAAAATGCAGAAATAAAGGAAAACAGAGAAAAGAAACTAAATACTAATAGTTTAGTCCTGAAACAAAGTCAAGGACCTTAGGTCCTTCTCAAGAGCTATGGATCATACTCTGAGCTGTCTTATAGATATTGCAACTTCCACCAGTTCCAAGACTTGGTCTCAAGGAAGTGGGAACAAACTGACCTCGGAATTAAAGACTAACTGTACTGAAAAGAATCAAGATGACACTGATCAGGCCACCAATGACCCCTTTCAAGTCTGTTCCTGCATGTAGCCCCCTCCCTCAGCCTACAAAAGCTTTGTCCCCTGGTTGTCAGATGGGGGGGTTGGCCTTTGAATAGGCGTCCGCTCTCCCCAACACCCCACCTCAGTCATGGACCTCCAAATCAAAGCAAACTTTCCTTCCACCAACGCTGCCTCTTTATTGGATTTTGAGCAGCAGGCAGGTAGACTGTACTTTTGGATACACTATTAAATATCCACAATAATTTTCTGTGAAGCTTGAACAATATTTATTAAAGCTCCATGCAAAGCATTTGAGTAAGTAGCAGCAAGGATTCTGAGCCTCCTATTAGAATTTGACCTATTAAATAATGCTTAAGTACTTACCTGAAATTCCATGTTTTTACATCCTTAAGTGTCGAGGACCATTTTGGTTGGAGGCGTTTGAAAAGTGGAAGAAGCCAGTTGGCCAATGCAAAGGAGGAAAAGCACAGAAGACTCAACTAGAACTTTGACTGTTGGTAGAACTATACCTGGTACAGGACAATTAGATTGGAATGAAATCACTTAGGAGAATAAAGCCAGTTATAAACTATAACACAGTGGCTTTTTCAGAAATAGATCTTTATCCACCTGTCCCACTTAGGGGCTGTTTGTTTTTCATCTTGGTTGTTTCTGCTTCTTGAATCCAAAATGGCAGAACTTGCATGAAGTTCACAGAAAATCCAGGGATCAGAGTGCTCCAGAGCATAGCACTCTCACCCCACCTTCTCAGTTCTCTGACTCTTAACATGACTGCAGCGATCTGTTGACTCCTTGTGGGCAAGGGATCTAGACATGTTACAAACGCATAGGACAGCAACAGTTGAGAAGCCAAACTCTATCAAATTACATAGTTCTTAATTCAATATAATTCTAAATATGCATTATTTTTTCCATGAAATTGGCTGATGGTGTGAAATTGACCTTTGTTTTCCCAGCAATTTGATTGGACCCTGTTGCCTGTTGTAACATATTAAGATATAACATGTATAGCAACAGAGATAATTTACATATATAAAGTAGTAAAGGTCATGTTTTAAAAAATTATTTAATACTGGTGAAAGATGCTTACAATGTATCATTCTAGGAACAAAGGAGAAAACAAAAAATCTGCATACAATATGATCCTAAACATGTAAAATGATATATTTATATTTCAGAATGCTAGCAGTGTGTCATCTCAGCTATATTTGTAAATTATCATATATTACTTGTATAAAGTGGAAAAATCAAGATAAACAATGTTCCCCAATTATAAGAAGCTATATAAAAAATTATGACATAGAAGGCTTTGAGGCTTGGCTTATACTAAAGGATTTTAATGGCTCATAGCTTAGTAATGTCCAATTATGAATATTCAACTTGCTGAAGTATATTGCAGTTTTGTCTGTGTTTAAAAATAAGAATAATGATTTGTTTCAACACATATGGATGTAAGATGAGATCACCTTCATAAAAAGATAGAGGAATAAAATAGAAAGAATGTAATACATTTTGGGAAATTTTAAAAATACGATCCATCCCCAAGATTCATGTAGAATGTAAAGCTTCAGAAAAGATTTGTTTGTCAAAGAAGAAAAACATCAACATAAAGTCCAACCTATTAGCTTTCTTAAATCGAATGGCTGCCAGTCTATAAGTTCCCAAATGCAGTCTAGCCGTAAAACGAATCACACTATGATATTTAAAAGTTGAAATGTTTCTTGAGAGCATTCCAGTTTTCCTATGAATGAGAAGTAGGAATTATTTCTTTTTTAATAAGTCTTCCAGGAGCCATGACCTCTGTGACCCCATTTCTGTGGAAGACGGTTTCATCTTCCCCCGCCACTGAGTCCTCTGTATGAAAACGCGACCTTCCTCTTGGCGAATAAAACCTCATTCGAATGGGTGTACACTCACGCTCACATTTTGCAATATGTTTGCATAAGAATTTATTTATGGCTGAAAAGGTTCATGAGATTTTCCCCCCACTGTACTCTCTCTGGAATTTGTGCTATGGTTCCTGCATTGATTCTATCAAAAGAGCTCATATTCCTGCCTGGGCCTGAGTTTCTTGAGTTTACTTCCCCACATGCAAAGTGGTCATCCTGATCCTCTCTTCCTCCCCAGAGAAATGGCAACAACACGGCAAGAAGCCCAAGCCGTATGGAAACATTATTCACTTGGCCTGGTATTTGCAGATTTAACATTTCCAAGTGGCTGTGCATTCATTGTTCATTTTGCAGAGGGACACATTTGAATAGGACAAATTCAGAGGGCTGGTGTGCAGAAGCAAACACCCAAACTATTGATCAAGTTGGCCATGTACCGAACATCCCCACCTGCCTGGCCTCTGGACGATCCGGGTGCACATTCCAAAACTCCCTGGAGGTAGAACATTGACCTCATCAGAATAGACAAGGAAATAGGGTCTCTGGTTACAGAGTTATTAATGAATGACTGGAAATTACCGTATCTTTTGAGTTAGATGTTTCTATATTGTAAAGAATTGGGAGACATTATTTGCTATGGTGGGATTTTCAAGTCTAGGGATATATGACCGCCTCAGGACCAACGTAGATAGCATATTCAAAAGCAGAGACATTATGCCAACTAAGGTCCATCTAGTCAAGACTATGGTTTGTCCAGTGGTCATGTATGGATGTGAGAGTTGGACTGTGAAGAAGGCTGAGTGCCGAAGAATTGATGCTTTTGAACTGTGGTGTTGGAGAAGACTCTTGAGAATCCCTTGGACTGCAAGGAGATCCAACCAGTCCATTTTGAAGATCAGCCCTGGGATTTCTTTGGAAGGAATGATGCTAAAACTGAAACTCCAGTACTTTGGCCACCTCATGAGAAGAGTTGACTCATTGGAAAAGACTCTGATACTGGGAGGGATTGGGGGCAGGAGGAGAAGGGGACGACCGAGGATGAGATGGCTCGATGGAGTCACTGACTCGATGGACGTGAATCTGGGTGAACTCCGGGAGTTGGAGACGGACAGGGAGGCCTCGTGTGCTGCGATTGATGGGGTCGCAAAGAGTCAGACACGACTGAGTGACTGAACTGAACTGAACAGGACATGTATCTAACAGAGGTGAAGGGCTCACATCCCATCACTTCATGGCAAATAGATATGGAAGCAGTGACATTCTCTACTTTCTTGGGCTCCAAAATCACTGTATATGGTGACTGCAGCCATGAAATTAAAAGACGCTTGCTCCTTGATAGAAAAGCTATGACTGACCTAGACAACACATTAAAAAGCAGAGAGATTACTTTGCCAACAGATGTCCATGTAGTCCAAGCTATGGTTTTTCCAGTAGTCATGTATGGCTGTGAGGAAATTGGACCATAAAGAAAGTTGAGCACTGAAGAATTGATGATTTTGAACTGTGGTGTTGGAGAAGACTCTTAAAAGTCCCTTGGACTGAAAGGAGATCAAACCAGTCAATCCTAAAGGAAATCAACCCTGAATATTCATCGGAAGTACTGATGCTGAAGCTGAAGCTCCAATACTTTGGCCATCTGATGTGAAGAGCTGACTCACTGGAAAAGACCCTGATGCTGGGAAAGACTGAAGGTGGGAGGAGAAGGGGACAACAGAGGATGAGATGGTTCAGTGGCATCACCATCTCAATGGACAAGAGTTTGAACAAACTCCAAGAGATGGTGAAGGACAGGGAAGTCTGGCATGCTGCAGTCTATGGAGTCTCAAAGAGTTGGACACAACTGAGCAACTGAACTACAACAAAGGGCTCAGAATAAATGGCTCCATGATATGGAAAGGAAATACATGGGCTTTCTTCCCTGAAGATTGCTGCCTATGCAGAGTTCTATCTTGGGAAGCCTGGCATGCTCCAGTCCATGGGGTCGCAAAGAGTCAGACAGGACTGAATGACTGAACAACAACATCATAGTGGCCCTATCTTTCGTGAGCTCCCAAGACTTCTGACAGTTTAGGCTGTTCAGCTTTGTGGAGCTCGTGCAGTTGGATGCCAGGGCAAGACTGACTTTTCCCAGTCTTTCTGAGCTCATCCATCCTGGCAAAGCTAACCTGAAAGAGAGTGGGGAGCATTGGTCCCTTTAACACAAGATACACAGGACCATCAGGGCAGCAATAGGGGCATCACTAGAAACTAACCACAGTGTCACTTCATGAGGGTCTTGCCAGTTTTGGATTTCCCTGGTGAAGGGGCTTCCCTGGGCACAAGGCTGGAGGTCTAGGTTGGTCTTGGGGATGTCTGATCAGTGTATCCTAATCCTGCTCTTCCATTTCTGGACAAATGAAGGCAGAATAATTCTAGTCCCTGGGCTTCCCTTATAGCTCAATTGGTAAAGAATCCGCCTACAATGCAGGAGACCCTGGTTCAATTCCTGGGTCCGGAAAATCCTCTGGAGAAGGGATAGGCTACCCACTCCAGGATTCTTGGGCTTCCATTGTGGCTCAGCTGGTAAAGACTCTGCCTGCAATGAGGGAGACCTGGGTTTGATCCCTGGGTTGGGAATATCCCCTGGAGAAGGGAAAGGCTGCCTACTCCAATATTCTGGCCTGGAGTATTCCATCAACTGTATAGTCCATGGGGTCACAAAGAGTTGGACCCGACTGAACGACTTTCACTTCACTTCGAAAGGCAACTGTAGGGAGGTGGGTGGGAAGAATTGGGAGATTGGGATTGACATATAACACTACTGATACTGTGTATAAAATATATAACTAATGAGAACATACTGTATAGCTCAGGGAACTTAACTTAATACACTGAATGGAAAGGAAATCCAAAAGGGAGGGGGTATATGTACAAGTATAGCTGATTCACTTTGCTGTACAGCAGAAACTAACACAACATTGTAAAACAACTCTACTCCAATAAGATTAATTTTAAAAAGGCAACTCTAATGAAAGAGGTCCTCTTCCTCTGCCTCCCTGCCCCCCATCCTGGGCAGAACTCAGCCACAGGGAGGACAGAGCTCAAAGCCCGAGGAGATTTGTGTTGCTGGGTAGGATGCTCCGCCACCTGTCTAAATGGAAAGTTTCCACCAGGCTGGGGCGGAGAGACAACGCCTCCCACTTCTGAGGTGGGAACCCCACCCTGGGTCAAGGGACAGGGCTCACTGGTATTGGGGGTGGAGAGACTGCCCGTCAGTTCAAGGATGGCCCCTGGAGAGATGCTGGCCTTAAAGTGCTGCCTCCTGGGGGCATCCCCTACAGGCAGAGTAAACAAGGAGGGGCTTGTGTGTGTGGACAGATATGGGCCAGCTAGAGGGGGGCACGTGGGAGGCCCCAGCTCCCTTTCATCCTGGTGGGATGGAAGACTGGAATCTGAGAGAAAAGGAATAAGATTCTCATGCTTCTCCAAAGGGTAAATACCTTTCAGGCTCCTCCCCTGAGGGCAGACCACCTGTGTGCTTTCTCATCTAGTCAACTCCATCCATTCATTCTTTCCACCCACGTTCCCTGGGCACCTGGGGAACAGCGCTAGATGCTATGGAAGAAGATGACACAGCCGGCCTCGGGGAGCTGTTCCTTGCCTCCCCAAATTTAACAAATTGTGCCCACCCTACCCGGTTTTCTTTTCATAGGCTGTGATTCCCAAGAGCTTCCCTGGTGGCTCAGATGGTAAAGAAACTGCCTGCAATTCAGGAGACCCAGGTTCGATCTCTGGGTTGGGAAGATGCCCTGGAGCAAGGAATGGTAACCCACTCCAGTGTCCTGGCCTGGAGAATCCCATGGACAGAGGAGCCTGGTGGGCTGCAGTCCATGGGATCACAAAGAGTAGGACAAGACTGTGCAACTAACACTTAGGCTACTTGGAGGATTCCCAAACTCTGGGCCAAAAGGGGAGATTGGACGTTGTTACTAAGCCACAGGAAGCTAGGATGGCTAAGACCTAAGAGACAATCTGGCCCCAAACCAGGGTCTCAAAAGGGGACCCTGAAACCAAGGCACACAGGCAGTTCATGAGGTCAGATGTTATAGCTTCTGATGGCCCAGCCAGCGCCCCCAGGGCACCCAGCGCCCTTCACTCTCCTCTCCTCATCCCACGGGGCTGAAGATTCTATACAGATATAAATACAGGGGAGTCATTTATCAACTTTCTGTTGCTACTACTACTTGTAAAGTGGTTTTGGAAGACACAGCCCATCCCCTCTAACAGCTCAGCCGCTAGTGAACTGCTGAATCAATATTAGCTGAATCTGCTTTATGACGATCCCACGCGCCCTGCACACTGCCAATATGAAGATTCATCTTGAAATAGGTTTTTCCTCCTGAGACCAAAAAATAAATATGCTTCGAGTTTTTTTTCTGAAGTCTTTCTTTCTTTAAGAAGCAGGTCCTCTGGCTACGTGGCATGTTCTAACGAGGATTCTTCTAAATTATTACTTAGTTGTTTAGTTGCTAAGTCGCATCGGACACTTTTGCGACCCCCTGGACTCTATTCATGGGATTTTCCAGACCAGCATATTGGAGTGGGTTGCCATTAGTTAGTGTTGAAAACCAAACCTAGAACTCTTTCTCTTGCTCATTCTTTAAAACATTGTTGCAAAATCTGAGGTCTTCCTTACTCTGTCATGGTGGTGGTTTAGTCACTAAGTCATGT
This sequence comes from Cephalophus harveyi, assembly GCA_006410635.1. Taxonomy (NCBI): domain Eukaryota; kingdom Metazoa; phylum Chordata; class Mammalia; order Artiodactyla; family Bovidae; genus Cephalophus; species Cephalophus harveyi. The sequence continues at coordinate 102,711 of SJYT01051287.1, read as the reverse complement.
CCACTCTTGTAACAGAAACTCTGGGAGTGCAGCCTGTATAGAAATCCAGGATGTGATAAGAATAGCTTTCAAAATAATGGGAAAGGGAGAGAGTGAAAGCTAGTGAGGGAATTGGTTAAATCTCTGGGGAAAATATCAAAATTAGAACCCTATATAGTATCACACATACACTCACATACATTCTAGATGAATTCCATTTCCTAAAAGTTAAAAGATAATCATTGTCATGTAAGAGAATTAGAATAAAAATCAGGGGGAAAGAGGAACAGATGATTTCAGACTAAGAAAGTGTTGTATAACCAGAATAACAGAGATCCCACCAAGCAAATGAGTGTATATTTGGATACATCAAAGATCAAATTTCAAAATACATGCAAATGCCACAGTGCACGTGGCAGACAACACTAATATCTTTCCTATATAAAGAGATTTTATAAAGAAATGAGAAAGATAAGCTCATCAATAGATTAGCAGAAAATTTAGCAAAACATATAAATTCACTGAAGAACAGATGGCAGGATGGCATCACCAACTCGATGGACATGAGTTTGGGTGAACTCCGGGAGTTGGTGATGGACAGGGAGGCCGGGCGTGCTNGAAATGAGAAAGATAAGCTCATCAATAGATTAGCAGAAAATTTAGCAAAACATATAAATTCACTGAAGAACAGATGGCAGGATGGCATCACCAACTCGATGGACATGAGTTTGGGTGAACTCCGGGAGTTGGTGATGGACAGGGAGGCCGGGCGTGCTGCAATTCATGGGGTCACAAAGAGTCGGACACGACTGAGTGACTGAACTGAACTGAAATGAAGAAGAGATAAAAATGGGTGGTAAGTATATGAAAAAATGTATTTCATTTGTAATCAAATGTCAGTAATTTCAATAAACTTAGCACATGTATTGGAGAAGGAAATGGCAACCCACTCCAGTGTTTTTGCCTAGAGAATCCCAGGGATGGCGGAGCCCAATGGGCTGCCATCTGTGGGGTCGCACAGAGTCGGACACGACTGAAGCGACTTAGCAGCAGCAGTAGCAGCTAGCACATGTATGCACATATTCAACATTCATCTGGTAAAACTAACCAAGGTTTTCCCTTTTTAATGAACATGCCTAGCACTTTATAAAAGTGCAAAGAAAAAAAGAGCATTCATGTCATCTCAAGGGAATATAAATTGGAATAATCATTCTAAGGGAAAATTCTGCAACTGTTTGTGTTGCTTTAAGTTACTAAGAAAAATCCATTCCGTGTAAGGTAGTATATACGATGTGAAAATATCAGGTTATCCTAAGGATACAAGAGATTGGAGGAAAGATATTTACTATAGCATTGGTTGCTGCTGCTGCTGCTATTTAATCACTAAGTCATATCTGACTCCTTCGTCAGATAGGGTGGACTGCACCCTACCAGGCTCCTCTGTCCATGGGATTCTCCAGGCAAGAATACTGAAGTGGGTTGCCATTTTCTTCTCCAGGAGATCTTGATCCAGGGATCAAACCCATGTCTTCTGCATTGGCAGGTGGATTCTTTACCACTGAGACACCTGGGAAGCCCTGGTTACAACTGGATGAAAAAGAAAACAATCTGATTATTCAATAGTAAAAAAAAGAAAAGGTCTAACCCAATTGAGGTATTTGTGCACAGGATCAGAATAATATGAAGATAATAAAAATCATGTAGACAAACACTTATAACTGTGGAAGTAATTTGCAATGGATGGTTAAGGGGACAGTTATAAAGCGTGTCTGTATTCACTTATCCAAAATGTTGAGTGGTGGGCTTAATTACATAAGTAATAATAACTTATGTGTATATATTTAAAAAGATGTAAATATAATAGCAGTAGTTACTTTTAAGGGTTGGATATTGTAAAGAAGATAATGAATATCATTCATAATCCCACCATTGTTCACTTCAATAAACATGTGGAGCTCTGGAAATTGGAGAGTAATAATGAAGTTTTTAGGTGTCCTGCTCTCACACGCCACGTTCTTTTCATACGGAAGCTTTAATGTCATGCCTTTTTCCCCCTAAGTTAAAACATGTCAAGGCTTTTTATTTTGCAAAACTCCTTCTCTGAAGAACTTAATGATACAGGGAGATGATAAAATAGTTCCAGATGATTTTTAAAAATACTTGCCCCAAGCTAGTTTAACAGCTCTGATGCACAGCCAGCACTTTCAACCACTGCTTCCTGGGTGCTGCAGGGGTGGTAAGGAGGACTTGCCTTGGCCTCCTGGTCTTCAGCCCCCTGTCTGCCCCCAGACTCTCCCATGTTTCTCTGCCACAGGGTGCATTTGGGACCCAAGAGAGAAAAGCTACACCATGAAGCCAGCTGGTTCCATGACTCTGAAATGCTTGGAAACTGTTTTCCCCCTTTTCCTTCTAGAAAGACATTCTGAAGTGTGTGTTTTCCATACTACAAGAGTAGGGCCATCCTTTCAAGCCAGTCAAGACCAGAAATAAAGATTTTTTCCCCCAAAGAGATGTCATGTTCTGAGAAAGGCAGGGACGAAGAATTGGAGGACATGGCTGTGTGCGCGCTTGCGTGCTCAGTCGTGTCCGCTTTGCAACCTCGTGGACTGCAGTCTGCCAGGCTCCTCTGTCCAGGGAATTTTCCAGGCAAGAACACTGGAGTGAGTTTCTGTTTCTAGTGATTCCAGCTCTATTCCACACTAGAGTTGCATTAGATGTTACAGGGATGCGTAAGGCAGGGTTCCTGTGAACAAAGGGTTTGTGTGTCAGTATCTCTTCCCAACCCACCTCAGAAACACCCGTGACCTCCTGCCTGCTCAACTATGACCCCACGAGGTTCCTTGTCAAGCCCCACCACCACTAACTCACTCTCTCTACTGCATCTCTTTTCTTTTTTTTGGCCACATGCCTTGTGGGATCTCAGTTTCCTGACCAGGGATTGAACCTGCACCCTTGGCAGTAAAAGCATGGAGTCTTAACCACAGGACCACTGAGGAATTTCTTTTTTTTTTTTCTTTAACTGAAGAGTTTCTGCTGTCTCTTACTTTCTGACCAGCCAGTACAGTTTTCACCCCATTTTCCATGCATAATCCTCTGAAAGAGATCTCCCAAAGCTAGCTCCCACTGACAGCTATGAGGCTCCCTGTCTGTCTAAGTCTTCTCTGAAAGACCCCCTTTGCCATCCCCAGCCAGCTGTGGAATCCTGTTTCCACTTCCTTTCCAGCCTCTAAGATTTTCAAAGCTACTTGCGGTTCTGCTGCCAACCAAGCCTGTTTTATTTTGCTGCTTGGTCTTGCTCATGTAAAAACGCATGGTTCTCTTCTCTCCAGCTACATTCTCAATATGTGTCTCTGAAATCTGGGTCTATAGCTCACCTTTCTCCTGAATGAGCACAAGTTGAAACAGGTCCTCAGCCCCCACTGAGTCCAAGTACTCCATCCCCAAGCCCGCCGCCTTTACACCGGAGTCCTTGCCATCACCTCCTAACTTGTCTCCCTGTCTCTGGCTTCATGTCCCCTAACCTCTTTCTGCAATTACCCTTCTAAATCAGGTAAGGTCACTAAATAGAAACTTGGGACACATGAGGAATAGCTCCTAGCCCTTGAAACTCTATTGACATCTTCAGGAAAGTCGTCCTAGTAAATATTCCAACCCATAATGTGTGTGGATGTGAAGTGTGCCCAGCTCTGGACTTGGGCAGTGCACAGCCTGCATGACCGGACAAAGGAGCTCCTGTTCCCTTGGTAGGACCCCGTAGTTACCACGTCAGAATCACAAAGTTGAAAGAACACATGAAGATCATTTGATCTCAATAATTTAGACCATCCATGTTTCCAAGAAATGGTCTTTTGGCCCCTGCATGAACATCTTGCATAACTGGGAGCTCACTATTTCTGAAAGTCTCACACTGATCTTCTTTACTGACTACAAAGAATAAACTTGCTGCCATTGAAGCTTCTGAAATTTGACATACTTTGTGACTATTCAGAACAAGAAAATAGAATAGAGTAGTGGTTGAAGATATAAGAGCTCTGTCAGAGGGATTTTGCTATGTACTGACTGACTTTATACGGATGCCTTCATTTCTTCATCCCCTGGTTTCCTCATCCTCATGGGGGTGACATCATTGCTTATCACCTTGTTCTTAGGGCTCTGAGGTTTAAATGAAGTGGTACCCAGAGCAAGGGTGATGCTGCACATTAGCCATCAGGCACCCTCTTCTCCTGCCCACCCGAACATTTCAAGCTTTCTTCAACCTCTCGTGATTGGCAGCTCCTCCCATGTCTTGACCACATTCTTCAAATGTGCTCCTTCTGCACGGAGGTGTCTGGGCTTGAACACTGTCCTTTGGATGCCTTCCACGCCTCAGGGTGGTAAACTCACCTGCATTGTGTTCAAGACTCACCATTATTCATGCAATCAAGAATCTTGATGGGAGAGAGGTTCAAGAGAGAGAGGACATATGTATACCTGTGGCTGATTCATGCTGATGCTTGACAGAAAACAGCAAAATTCTATAAAGCAATTATCCTTCAATTAAAAAATAAACAAATTAAAAGAAAAAAGAATCTTACTAGGCACTTGGCTATGGTTTAAATTTTCCTCTTTCATTCTGGGCTATGGGTTCAAGACCCCTTTTCTCTCTCTGTGGTCCACCAGGCTGAGACATCACAGATGAATCATGGTGACTTATCATGTGTATTTTCAACTCTGATTCTAACACTCACTCCCTTCATGGAGCAGAAACAGTCTGAGGAGGGAACGATGACTTTTAGATCCACATGGTTCTCTTTGGAAGCTCATTTTTGGCTCTATCAGTTTTTGCTTTATTGTTATTATTATTTTTAGTAAATAGAAGAGGTCATTGCTGCTTTATTTTTTAAAGCAGCTTTATGGAGATATAATTCACATGCCATAAAGCTCACCCATCCCAAAGGCATAGGTCAATGGCTTTAGTATATTCATAGATCTGTGCCAACATCACAGTCTCATTTTAGAACATTTTAATCACCCCAGAAAGAAACTTCACACCATTTCACGTCACTCCTCCTTCATTCCTGCCTCCCACCCCAAGCCCCTGGCAACCAGTAGTGTTGCCTATTGTGGACATTTCATAGACCTGGAATCATACATCATGTAGCCTTTTGTGACCGACTTCTCTTAACATCCTATTTTCAAGATTCATGGTGTGTCAGTTCTTCATTCCTTTTTTTTTTCTGCCAAGTAATACTCCTTGCATGGCTAGGCCATATTTTGTTTATCCATTAAACAGCTGATGAGCATTTGGGTGGATTCTTCCATGTCTAGTGATTGCTTTTGGTATTGTGTGGATCTTGTTTAACGAAATCCTGAGTGGGACAGGTAAAGGGTGGCTTCCAATGCCATCCTGGTGCATCTTGGGCGGAGGTGGCCTGTGGCTGGCAGGAGGTCTCCAGTGCCTTGAGCCATCGCCTACATCCTCATCTGAGTTATTCAGACCCCTGTGTTTTGCTGATTTTTCTTTCCTTTCTCAGTTATTTGGTCTTAGAATCACCAAGTCCCAATACTCTGTGTGCTGCAGGCAGACTTTGCTTTCTGGAAGCCCTACAGCTCAGATCCCGGGGCCAGGGAAGGATGGGCCTGCCCAGTTCTTGGGACCATTCCAGCCTAGAGTCTCTGTTCTATGTGTTTTATAAGCTCTCCAGAATCGATACCATGTGCAACACTCGAGCGTGTAGAGTGTAAACTGAGGTATCAGAGGAGAGCTTCTAAACCCTCTCATTTCCTCAAACATACACAACCCACCCCGCCACTGCCGCCCTCAACCCCCATACATGCTCTTTCCAGTGTAGACAGCCTGTCGGTTCCTTTCAAACACCATTTGAAAAACTCAGTCATGGTCTTGTTAGTAACGAGGAGCCTTTTCCTTACTTACATTAGTTCCTTAAATTCCTACCCATTAAAAAAAAAAAAAAATTCCTACCCCTGTAAGCCTCAAAAACCTGAGCTCTGACTGAAGGCATTGCTAACTATGGTTAGTAATTTGTAAATAAGATGCAGGCTATACTCAGATATGAAGTTCCTGCGGGTCTTCTGCTAAAGTTCTGTTATTCTGTGCTGATTATATATTATTCATTTGAAAAATAATTATTTTGTGGGCTACAAAAGTAAATACATAAATATGTTCAAGAATATTCTTTGATTTTTTTAGTTAAAACTAGTTATAGCTGGATATATTTTTTCACTTTTCTTTATTTAGAATATTTCTCTACTTTATAGTGGGCAACTTTTCAGAAATAGCTCAAATTAAAAATATCTCCCAACAGATACATACATGCATATATACATAATCTCCTATTTCCTTACTATAAATTATGCCATCAACCTTCCTCCAGAAAGAAAACACAAGCTAATTTTGCTCCTTCATTTCCTGCAACAAACGTATGGGTGTGAGAAAGTGGAGGGAAAATCCAGTTGCCTGCAAACATCTGAATATTTTTCTACACACTCAAAAGCCTTCGTTTGGAACAAAAGTTTGATGTTCCTTCACACACTGATGAATGTTGACTTAGCTTCAGAATAAAACTAATTAAAAGTGTAGAAAATGCAAGCGTGTTGCTTCAGACAGCTTTCAGAAGGAGGCATCTTCCTGCAGTATAAACTGGCTAAGGAGTGCTGAAAGTTCCTCAAAACAATTATATTTTCTAGAAAGCAAACAGACGATAGTCTTACTCTTGTCTCCAAATGATCAAACAAAGGTTTGATGAAAGCTCACTCTACCTTAAAGGGTTAATGCTGGTTTTTAAGCTTCTATGCTTTTTCATTTTTAGATGAATGAAGATGAAAACTACCGGCTAAAAAGGAGGTTTTAATTCATGGTGACTGACAAAGATTCATGAAGTGCTTTTTTTTTTTTTTTTAATTTTTTATCCTTTTTTATTCACCAACCCCTCATTCCAGAATTCCATTTGGAGTTTATCAGAACAAAATGCTTTCAGTTCTGTTCTCTCTGGCCTTGTTTGTTGAGTTCCGCAGGGTTTGCCCACAAGTTCTACTCGAGTAAATCGTATTTAGACAACCTAATATTTCATCTGGGCCTTTTGCAATGACTGGGCCAAGGTCAGTTTTATATTCTCCTGAAATCATAAAGTGACACTTGAGATAAACAGAATGTTTACTCTCTCCATGTGAGCTGAGGCTGATATGTAAATTTATCCTTATTCTTTCATCAAATTTGCATTTACCCTCTTAGCCAAACACTACAGGGTTCCAAATCAAACAGTTTTAATGATGGTCAACTCTTTATGACCGATGGCCATATCAGAGAAAAAGAAACAGCAATTTAGATTAAAATGAAAAGCACAGCCCTGACAGAACCTCCTCTCCAGGTTAGTGGTAATTGGATGAACTTTCCATACAAGAGGTGTTTTGATGCTTCGCTGCTTAACTGTAATTACCACGGGCTTCCGGCTTTGTGTGGCCTGCTCTGCCCCTGTTATCTGCCACAAACACACCACACTCACCTAGCATCACTATTTTTTTTTTTTTCTGGGGCCAAATAAACCAAGTACCTTCAAACAGATTCTTTGTATTAAAAAAAAGAAATAAGAAAAGAGGGCATAAGGGAAGACTTGGTCCTCTTTGCAAATTGAATACTTCCAGGCTATCACTGGCCAAAAAAAAAAAAATAGCTAAAAAACCAAAAACAAAGCAAAACAAAAAACCCCCACAATAAACATGGAGCCTACGCAAAGTGGCACATAAAAGTCAAATGTCTAGATTTGTGAGCCCATGTTGTCTTCCTGGGAGAAGATTCTATTTGCAATTCTGTGTGCAATTCTGAAAAGGTGAAGGGGCCCTGGGCAGGAGGCTATGCTTCTCCCTACCTCCCAGGTGAGCAGGAATCACACAGGTAAGAAGCACTGGGTACCCAGTAGCCTCCAGGTCCATGACAAGCTGTTACTCAAGGCTTAAATCTCTCTCTGCAGAGAACATGAGGCATAAAATTAGTACCTGTGTTTGCTCTCCATTCTTTCTGAACAAAGGGAGCTATTTCTGTGTTATGAGTTTGTGGAACACAGAGGGGATTAAGCAGAGGGACCACACACTCGTGGCTTGGGGGCTGGGGGCTGGGGAGCAGGTGGAAGACACCTCCCAGCCCCCCAGAGGAGGCCGATTTCCGCCCCCTCTGCTGGGTTGTCACTCCCTCTTGCAATCTGGCTGGGGTGGGCCTCACTCAGTGAGGAATCGGGGCTCCACGCCTGCCCCGCTGCAAAGGTCTTCTTGGGTCCTATTTTGTTTCGGCACCAGATGCGATGCCAGCAAGTTCAAAGCACGGGGTCTCTGAGACGGCTTGCACAAAGAAGAAAAAAAGTGACATTCTTTCGGGGGCTCCTGGATTCTGCTTCCTGTGAGGAATAAAAAGTGCAGCCTGTTGGCCCTGGGCCTCGCTAGGTTACCGAAGAGGCCCCACTCGGAATGTAGAACACATCAGTTCAACGGCTTGATGCAGCCCCAGAAGTGACATAATTCAGCCATCGACACACCATGGCGAGTGTCTTTGCCCAACTTCAGTGCGTGAAGAAGACGACGAAGAAAAGGAAAGAAAGGACCAGATAAAGCCGAGGGGGTGTGGGGGGAGACGGGGGACACAGTTTCCTTTTCAGTGTGGCTGTCAAATGGCGATCTAATTGTGGCCGGGCTGCCGGAGAGCAGATAGGTTTTCTGAAGCCCGCAAGTATTTCTGCCATTCACGGGGCCCAAGGATGCCACACACAGTCTGTTTGTTCAACATAAGCAAACAGATTGTAAACTGGCTGATAATTTTTGTACTGACAATGTCATTTACAGCTGTCAGCCTTTCGTCTGCCTTGTTTGCTTTATTCAAATATGAACCAAGTGGACCTCCCTTCCAGAGCTTTCTTCTGCATTAAAATCACATCCATTCCCTTCCAAGCTGTCTTATCTAAAATTCATTGGAGGCCAATCAGTGGGCTGAATGCTTTGTTGTTTCCATGGAGGCAAGAAGTCTAGTGTGGACTTTCGGGGATTAGGAAGTTTCAGATTTATAGCCTTGAAGTGCACATTTCTTTCAGCTGGCTTCTTTTGATTGCACAGAGGCAGGAAATTTAAATATAATTTTATGTCAGAGCTGGGAAGCAGTGCTTAAAAATGTCATCGTTCTAGTTTGTAGCTGCATGGTGACAGCTCTTGGGCTCTCTTCTCCTGGGTTAGTCCTTGGAATGAGGCTTCAGGGCAGGGCTCATATCGGCATGTGCCCCTCGACCTGGGTCACCACGGCTGCCTGGAACCGTCACACCGCACCTTTCCTCCGCTGAGCCTGGTTTGGGTACCTGCCTGCCTGGGGGCTGTGGGCAAATCTAGGAGCCTCCTCTATTGTTGGTGAAGGTCACTGTACTTTCCATTAATAATTCACATCAGACAGACTGCCTGGTGACAGACAGACAGTCAGCTGTGGGCAGTATCACTGTGCTCAGCAGATACAACGCATCCTTAAAAAAATGTTAGGCAACAGCTTGGTTCCCTGCTTTTCTGCATCTGGCACCAGCAGTTGGCTGTTGAATGCTCTCCATTCCAAGAAGCATTCAGGTTTTTGAGCTACGCTGTTTTGTTTTAAGAACAACATTGGGGTCTCCTTGGCAGTCCAGTAGTTAAGACGTCACCTTCCAATGCAGGGGGTTTGGGGTCAATCCCTGGTCAGGGAGCTAAGATGCCTTGTGGTCAAAAAGCCAAAAACATTATTTATAACAAATTCAATAAAGACTTTAAAAAATGGTTTAAACAAACAAACAAAAAATCTCAACAGGGACATCATAAAAAGAACAGCATCAACACAGGGACTGTTTTCCCAGCAGAGATGAGGTTGCTACCTTCTTTGGGAAGGAGCAATCCTTTGGAAAACCTGTGATTCCTCGTCTCTCTGTCCACAAGTCAGATCCCAAATACCATCGCCATGGACTGTGCACTACACTGCTGATGCTGGAAACTTTAAAACATAACATCACTGGCTGATGCAGCTCTGGTGTGAGTTATGACTGTGGCAATTTGTTCAAACTTTCACTTTCTCAGTCCTTAAAAATGGGCACATTTTGTTAATCAACTCCAGTAAATGAATCCCTAGAATAAAGGATTGGTAACAAGAAATTCATCATGAAAACTTTTCTATATCTAAGATAAGTATTAAAGTCCATCCCAACTCAGCTTTGCAATTTTTCATTCAAATCAATTGGAACTAGCCTGAAATACTTGCTTGGTACTTAAGAAACAAAAATTCCAACAGATGTACTAAGTCACATGAAGTCATTTGAGGGGAGCTCTAGATAGTATTCAGTCCCACACTGGATGGAATCTTGTAGAAAGTACAACAAAAATAGTTTCCTAGAAAAGGGGTCTCAGTAGTGGCTGCTAAATAGGGATTATTCATTCTATTTAGAAAATTTAAGAAGCCTATAGTGCGTTTAAAGTGATAAGCAGTGAGCTATCCTGAAATCAGTTCAGTTCAGTCGCTCAGTCGTGTCCGACTCTTTGCGACCCCATGAATCGCAGCACGCCAGGCCTCCCTGTTCATCACCACCTCTCGGAGATCACTCAGACTCACATCCATCAAGTCAGTGATGCCATCCAGCCATCTCATCCTCGGTCGTCCCCTTCTCTTCCTGCCCCCAATCCCTCCCAGCATCAGAGTCTTTTCCAATGAGTCAACTCTTCGCATGAGATGGCCAAAGTACTGGAGTTTCAGCTTTAGCATCATTCCTTCCAAAGAAATCCCAGGGTTGATCTCCTTCAGAATGGACTGGTTGGATCTCCTTGCAGTCCAAGGGACTCTCAAGAGTCTTCTCCAACACCACAGTTCAAAAGCATCAATTCTTCGGCGATCAGCCTTCTTCACAGTCCAACTCTCACATCCATACATGACCACAGGAAAAACCATAGCCTTGACTAAACGGACCTTAGTCGGCAAAGTAATGTCTCTGCTTTTGAAAATGCTATCTAGGTTGGACATAACTTTTCTTCCAAGGAGTAAGCGTCTTCTAATTTCATGGCTGCAATCACCATCAGCAGTGATTTTGGAGCCTAAAAAAATAAAGTCTGGCACTGTTTCCACTGTTTCCCCATCTATTTCCCATGAAGTGATGGGACCAGATGCCATGATCTTCGTTTTCTGAAAGTTGAGCTTTAAGCCAACTTTTTCGCTCTCCTCTTTCACTTAACAACAACAATATATTATATATGTGTGTTTGTTGGACTGTGATGTTTAAAAAAAAAAACAGCTAGAATTTGAGAGCAGAGGCTCTGTGATGTGTCAGCATTTGCAGGGTTTGTCATAGGATGTGCTAGTTCAAAAACAAGAAAGTCAGATCTTTCTGTGAACTTGCTGTACCATAATTTGTCATGAGTGTGCTCTAGTTTTGAACAAAAATGTTTGAAAGATAATTCACTCCTGGTCAGAGAGGCTTTCTTGCCCCTTAATGTTATTTTGCATACGTTGTATATTTTAAATGTAACCTAGAAGTGACAGTCTGAGCCCTTCTTATCCTTAGATGAGTTGCATAAAGGTAAAGTGTTCCTCCCTATTCCAAACTGAGTATCACCAACCAGAGACACACTTTTGTTTTCTTTTATATATTAACAGCCTTGATAAAGTGACAGCTGGTTCTAGCTCTTCAGCTGCTTGCTTAGGAGGTCATTTCTGCTACATATAACATATTTTCCTTATGATTTAAATCCATTATATGGCCAGATATCTTTGTTCAAAACTAGAGAGAAGGTTACTTTCCGCATGCAATTTTCAATATCAGTCAGAATATCTGAACACTGACTTTACATACAACATTGCTTTAGGGACTACTGAAATGCAATCTGCAGCAGTGGCCACAGGACTGGAAAAGGTCAGTTTTCATGCAAACAGAACAACTGTATAAAACTTTCTCTGACCAAAAGTATAATGTTAGAGGAAGGTATGAGTACAGTAAAAAATAAAATATTTTTGATAAATATTTAAGAGGTAAATTTTGACAGGGACTAGAAAGAGCTCGGAAAAGGCGGTCCTTCAATACAAGGAGCTCAGAAAAGTAAAATACAATTGAGGTTTGTTTATATACAAATAACCTAAAAAATCAATCTAAAAATGAGAAACATTCTAGTAAACAGGGTCCATCAATAGAGGATTGATTATATTATGTTCTCTCTCCCTGTCTCTCTCTCTCCCAACCTTCACCACTCTCATGACTGTACTAGAATGGAGGAAAAATTTTACTTCTTACTTTGTATCTTTTTGTGTTGTTTGCATTTTTATAACATATATGCTTTGCTTTTTACTTTTTATGATTTTTTTGAGCTGGGGAGAGCTCAGTAGTCTAGAGTTGAGCTACTCATACTTTCTGTTCATGATTATTCTTATCAGATCACATCTCTTCATTGTTTTGTTCATGTATTCATTCACTTTTATCCCCATATCCTATTTAATTCCTTTTGCCTCCCCATAAGCCATCACTGCTGCTGCTGCTGCTAAGTAGCTTCAGCTGTGTCCGACTCTGTGCGACCCCAGAGACGGCAGCCCACCAGGCTCCCCCGTCCCTGGGATTCTCCAGGCAAGAACACTGGAGTGAGTTGACATTTCCTTCTCCAATGCATGAAAGTGAAAAGTGAAAGTGAAGTCGCTCAGTTGTGTCTGACTCTTAGTGACCCCATGGACTGCAGCCTACCAGGCTCCTTCGTCCATGGGAGTTTCCAGGCAAGTGCACTGGAGTGGGGTGCCATTGCCTTCTCCATAAGCCATCACTATATTGTGCTAAATATACATCTTTTGTTTATATGTGACCTTACAAAAGATGTATCGTTTTGCTTACATTATTTTAAACTCATATAATATTGTCATCTTTGTAGCTTACATTTGTAGTCTGCCAGGCTCCTCTGTCCATGGAATTCTCCAGGCAAGAATACTGGAGTGAGTTGCAATTCCCTTCTCCAGGGGATCTTCCTAACGCAGGGATCGAACCCCGGGTTGGAATCAAACCCAGGTTGGAATCAAACCCAGGTTGGAATCAAAGCCAGGTCTCCCGCATTGCGGGCAGAGTCTCTACCGACTGAGCCATCAGGGAAGCCCCTACATTATTTACTATGTACTATGTTTTTGAGAGCATCCATGTTACTCTGTAATACATCTGACCCAATGCCTTCTACATGCGGCATACAAGCCATGGTGTGGCCCATCACCATCAAGTGCAAGGCTCTGGGCGACTACACAGGACACACTTCTATGAAGCTGGCCCTGAATCTAGCAAGGTTTAGAAAATGTGGTCACACCTGGGATCCATTGAGGTTGGTGAACAAAAGAGTAATGTAACGAAATCAGTGTTTTTAAAAATATAGACCTCTCTTGGGAGTAATTCTGCAATATGTATGGAAATTTTAAATGCACTTACCCTTTGACTTAGCAGTTGCACCTCTAGGGAATTTATTCTGTAACATGTCCTACACATGAGCAAAATGGTATTTGTTCAAGGATATTCACTGCAGTTTATTTCCACTAACAAAAGATCAGAGATAGTCTGTCCTCTGTTAATGACCTGGCTAAGGTAATGATGGCTCCTTCGTGTAGTGGACATTCTCATCATCTTCATGCATCTGGCATTACAGCTTCAGTCTTCATTTCCCTGCCTTGACTCAATCCTTAGGAAAATTGGCCTTGGGGCACTATTTGTGATTCTGAGATGGAATAAATAAAGTTTTAATTCCTAACCAGTAAAAGGCAGTTAAAAATGATAGAACCATTAAAAAGAAAGAAGTATCTTCCCATGTACTTGCAAAGAAATTTTCCTGAGATCAATTTTTCTGAAAAAAAGAAAGAAGAGAGAAAAGACAATGAGCACAATAATGTGTACTGTAAGTATCATTTGTGCATAAAAGTAAAATGCTATATGTGTATCTACATAGAATATCTATGGAGGGAAACACAAGAAACGAATGACTGCAGGTTGCCTGTAGGAATGAGAAACTGGGAAACTGATCACAGTGGGGTGAAGACTTAACTTTTTTTAAAGACTTACTTATTAATGCATATTCTTATACCTTTTGAATTTTCTTATCATATTCATGGGTTACTTCTAATATATATATATATTTTAAGAAACCAATTGACTTGAGAGGAGGAAGAGAGCCCTTGAGAAAGGAAGAGAAAGCCATTTTTGCCATTAGATAGTAGGTGGCCAAGTGGCACAGGTCAAGAATATATAAATAAATGCTGCTCCCAGAGATGGCTGTCAAAAGAGAAGGATAAAGAATTCCCACCCATAAACCTGAGGACTCTGTATGGATTTGAAATTAATTCAATTACTGAATCAGCAATAAAGGAACAATTTTATTTTCAAATATTAAGGAAATAAGAAACAGAGGGAGGAGGAGAAGGAGGGAGAAAATTCAACTGGTAACAGCATGAAGGAGAAGGCAATGGCAGCCCACTCCAGTGGTCTTGCCTGGAAAATCCCATGGACAGAGGAGCCTGGAATGCTGCAGTCCATGGGGTCGCTGAGGGTCGGCCACCACTGAGCGACTTCACTTTCACTTTTCACTTTCATGCATTGGAGAAGGAAATGGCAACCCACTCCAGTGTTCTTGCCTGGAGAATCCCAGGGATGGGGGAGCCTGGTGGGCTGCTGTCTATGGGGTTGCACAGAGTCGGACACGACTGAAGTGACTTAGCAGCAACAGCATGAAGGACGGCCAAGGAAACCAGGGGTTTCCCAGGTAACCCAAGAAGTGTGCTGATAAGGGTCTGCATGAGGTAGGAGAGAGGGATGGGAGCAAGAATCAGTGCCATTTTAAAAGGGGGGAATCAGATGTGGTGACTGATTGGACATGCTGGAGGACTAGGCTTGAGCATATCGCGAGCAGGAGGATTTGGCAGTGACAGCTTTCTAGGAAAAATTGCTGCATTCTCAACATCTGCATGCATCTGAGAATTACACCTGGATTCTTCATTTCCATGCCTTGATTTTAATCCTTAGGAAAGTAGGCCTTGGGGTACTACTTGTGATTCTAAAATGGAGTAAGTAATGATTTAATTCCCAGCCAGTAAAGGGCAATCCAAATGACTGGCTCCACCATTTCCCCAGGGCTAGTTTGTAACCTGGGACAGAAATAAGCTGTGTGTATTAAATCAATACAATCACTCACAAGTTAAAAAAAAAAAGTCGTTGCTTTGGTGGCTATGCATCCTATGAACTATTTCTGTTTCTTAATGGTTTGCTTTCTTCAGCTTTAAGCTTGGCCAGATTTCCACAGTGAGCCAGCATCAACCAGGGACTAGGTGCCTTGAGCAAGTGTCCCAAGGTGCCATGATGCAAATTACAAGCTCCTGCCTGCCCCATGGGTCTGTCACAAAGATCAGGTTTCCTAAGAGACATGATTGTGTAACCTTTCAAGGCACTCCCTGCTTTCTTCCTCTCGGTCACCCTCACTGGGGCTTGCTCATCAGAGCTTGGGAGCATGGTAGACTAAGAAAAGTGTCAGGGTGTGCCATCTGGTGATTTTTGCATGCTTAACCATACCAAAGGGGAAATCACAGCCTGCCACAGCATCTCTGATGTGAAACAGGGTTAATATAGAGTGTATCTCTGCAACAAAATGATAACTGTATTTGTCATGATGTGTCACTTACAGCTAGCAAAGGAGGAGGATTCTGCCTACCTGATAAGTCATGTCTCCACAGATTCCAGACACCCCGCTTCCCTGTCTCACTTTGGCCCCTTAATTCCTGTTGCTCCCTAAAATAGACCTTCCCAAGGCTCTGCTCTCAACTCTCTGGGATTGCCTCCATATCTATATTCTTACCTTCCACTCCTGAGCAGCTGAAGCCCAACTCACCTTGGAGCTTTGATTTCTTCAGATCTGGATGACAGCTACCTAGTAAGGTTCTCCCCTGAGTTATCTCAGTCAGTATTTCCAGAAGTGAACACTTGCCTCCACTCTTTAGTTCCCATCCTTTCACCTTCTGACTTCCCTAGGCTACACCACTCCTCCCAGTCACTTAAATTACTTGTTCTTAAGATTGTAGTCTAGATTTCTTTATTCCTTAATCTCTCAGATTCATTTTCCTTCTTGTCCTGCCTTGCCTCCTGCTAGAGACCTCATCCTAATTCAAGACCTCATTGCTTCACGGCTCCCACTATATTCACCTCCTGGGTGAATTCCCCTACTTATAGTTTCTCTTGCTTCCACTTTTCTGACACATTGTTGCCAGATCAACTCTTCAGATGCTCTGATCTTCTATCTACTCAAAAAAATCTTTGGTGGCTTCCCTTGCTACCAAATTAATACTAGTCCAACAAACTAAGGATGGGTCCTTCAAATTGTTCATATGGCTTTTATTGGTGATTCAACCACTGATGATGAATTTCTCTACATTTTCCTTAAAATTTCATATTTTCATCTTATAGCACATTCTAGAGTAAAAAGCTCTCTAAGTTTACTGTTTGGGGGTAAAATAGCTTCTCAATGTGTGTTTTTCATTTGCAAGCAAAATAAATACTAAACTGATTTAAAAAATAAAAGGCAACTTATTGCATAAGGACAACTTACTGACTCATACAAATGCAAAATCCAGAATTTGTTCTAGTAAGGCATGACTGTCATACCAGGGTTGGCCTCTCTTTCTCTTTTGTACAAGCAAGATAGCTATAACCAACAATACCAGCTAAACATTCACTCTGCTTGACACCCCCCACTCCCCGCCCCTAAAGAAAAAAGTCTCGGCTTACAACTCTGGAAAGAAAGTTCTGGTAAGGATTTGATTTCCCTTGCTATGGTTACATATTGTCTTTAATTAAGCACAATGGTGAGGAAAACATTTGGGTAGACTTAATCACTGTGAGAAAAGGAGATGAAGGGCCAAGTTGTCTTACTCAAATCTCAAGGTATTGGTTCTCTACAGAGTAGAAGACTTGTACCAGAAAGGGTATAAACAGTTGGGAGACACACACACACACACATCCTACATGCCCTTGGCTGCATGTAACAAAATACCGAATTCAAAGGGGCTTAAACAATAAAGAGCCTGATTTATTTTACCTAACCAAAAATCTGGGTGGAGAAAATTTCAGGATGGCACAATGTCTCTTTTTATCTTTCTGCTGGGCCGTCCTCTGTCTCCCTGCAAGTCACTAGGTGACTGGGGCAGCTCTAAGCATTATACCTCACAAGACAGTGTTACAAGCAGGAAAGAAAGGGCGAAAGAGACACCGGCTTTCCCAGAAGCCCCTGGCTGACCATTCTTTCTGTCACTGGCAGGAACTGTCACAAACCCATCCTGGCTCAGTCCTTGGAAAGGGGAATGGAATAACTGGCTTAATGCACACAATTTGTCCCTGGAGCTAGGTAGACTTTCAGGAAGAAAAAAAGCAAAGGAGTCATTGGTGGGTCACTAATAATGTGTGCCATTAGATCATACTTCTTGTTTGATTCCTGCCACCTGTTTAAATTTTTAAATTTGTAGTGTTTCTCAAGAAGTTTTAGATTGCCTTTTTATTTTGAATCATAACATTTCAGAGTTCAGATGAACTTACATCATCCAGTTAGGTCTTTTCAACGTTTTTTATTCCAGACTTGTAAGCCATCAAACAAATGCAAATAAATGTGCTGCTGGCTAGTGGCCCTGAGACACTTCTGGAATGCAATTTTAAAACCTCATTTCTCCTCTAGTCCTCTTATTTTAAGGAACTGAGGTCCTAAAAAATAAAATGATTTGCACTTGCTCCCCCATATGTTACTAAGACTGTAGTCTAGATTTCCTTATTCCTTAATCTCTTTGTATCTCTTACATCTTTATAATTCTGTATTGTATTTGCTTCAAATTTTGCTTTGTATGTACCCACTTAAAAAAAAAAAATCCTTGAAAATAAATCTTGATGTCGAAGTCTCACCTTATTTCAGCAGTTTGTTATGTTCTTTCTTTAACCCCAGTCTTGATACACAATATTCCTGAGCTACACAGAAAGTATTTCTGGTGTAACTACACAGTGTTTTATTCTGCTGTAAGCAGGGGAGTGGCTAAGCAACGAAATATTAAGCATGATACCACTTGTGTTCCAACCTTGACTCTAACAGCCTCACATTTTCTCATTTGTTAAGTCGAAGTAATTGTAACACCTACTCCACTGGGTTGAAGTTCATATGTAATGTGCTTACATAGCCCAGCACATAGCAACTGCTATGTGTTTACTGTTATTTCTCAGTCATCCCCTTCCCCCCAGATTCTTTTTGGCCTTCAAAGATCCTATAAATTGCTGGGAACTTCCCTCTCAGAGATAAAGGGGCTGCTGCTGCTGCTGCTAAGTCGCTTCAGTCGTGTGCGACTCTGTGCGACCCCATAGACGGCAGCCCACTAGGCTCCCCCATCCCTGGGATTCTCCAGGCAAGAACACTGGAGTGGGCTGCCATTTCCTTCTCCAATGCATGAAAGTGAAAAGTGAAAGTGAAGTTGCTCAGTAGTGCCCAACTCTTAGCGACCCCATGGACTGCAGCCTACCAGGCTCCTCCATCCATGGGATTGTCCAGGCAAGAGTACTGGAGTGGGGTGCCAATATACTTGGACCTAAGTGCCAGTTCGCCTTCACTGATCCGTCAATCCTACTCCCAACCCCTGACAGATACCCCATGTATTTGCCTGAATTAGCTAAGATAAGAAAGGTAAAACAGAAGTGGTTGCTTTAAAACATCTAAACATCTGAACACACAATTAAGTAATTGTGTAATTTTGTGTCTTCATAGTAATAAAATTATTTGCCTCATTCACCGAGGACGACTTCAGAAGACAGAACCTCCTCTCAAGGTTCAACAGAACTAAGCATAATGAGTTTTTTGGGTAAATGCTAATTCAATGTTTATAGTTAGTTTTAAAACTCCATTGCTTTTTCTGATGTTGAATTAAGGACTTCACACTTTTCTAACAGAAGACGCATTGCACATTGACAAATCTACTCTAGTAAGATGTGGAAAACTATTCTCAATAAGAGCATTGGTGGTTCAGTGGTAGAATTCTCGCCTGCCACGCGGGAGGCCCGGGTTCGATTCCCGGCCAATGCAAGGCCATGTTTTCCTTTTTCTCACGTCTCAGCTCCTCAAAACGAGTTCATTAGAAAGTTAGGAATGGTCATTTTATGCAAATAAAGATTACGAGCATAATTTCCCGTTTGAGTTTCTCCTGGAGCAATTGAAGGCTGATTCCCTGAGGCGCGCCTTATTTTTCGAGACTTTCTTTTATATATTTTTAGGGCGCCTAGAGTACACATGTGAAAAGTAATGGGACATACTTTTACTATATTATATGGATAAAAAAAAAAACAAAAACATCGTAGGCTGTTTGGAGATGCCGGGGATTGAACCCGGGACCTCACACATGCGAAGCGCGCGCTCTACCACTGAGCTACATCCCCCAGCCGAGAAAGCCCTTTCTGTTATAGGTATTCATTCAGGCTAGCGCTGGACCGACAGCTCTGGTTAACTTTCAAGACTTTATTTTGGTGAGAGCTTCCACGGCATCCTCTTTTCTACCTTTGCCACTTCCTTTAGAAACTGTTTCTGGGATGTATCAAAACTCCATGCAGCCAGCGTTGTGGGACGCAAACCTGACTGGCTCTCGAGCACTCCTGCCGGGCGCCTGGAGCCCGAACTGACACCCTACACCCTGCCGGGCGGCGGGGCCGGACGTCCCAGAGCAGAGTGCCAGCCCGAGCCCGACTCCTCCGTCGGCTTACTGCGCAGGCGCTGCAGAACGCGGCTGTGGGGGTGCATCCGGCGCTTTGTTGCGGAGAGGAGCCCCCGGTACCCGGTACGAGGGAGCAGGCGGGAATCGCCGCGAGGGCTGTTCTGGCGCCAAAGGAGACCTGCTCCTGAAGCAGAGCGGTGGCGACCTTCTGTGCACAGCCGAAAACCTTTCATATTTACCTGTGCAGCCGCCCCTCCCCCACCAAAATAAACCCACATCTCAGGAAAACATGTTCACGCCAGATCCCCATAAACTGGCTTTGTAGGGGTTACAGCCAACTCTTGGAGGAGAAAATGACTTCACAGCATGCTTTTTATGTGGGGTCCAAACTGAAAGTGACACCAACACCCTCTTTGTAGCTTAATTTTACATAAATGATAAGGTCGATGGGAGGTACCTCCTCATGATGCACTTTTCTCGCCGGTATTTACACCTTGGACCCATCTGACTGATAACGCTGTAGAGAAACACGTAAGTCATTTAACACTACTTCATTGTGTCCTCTGAACTCTTCCTAACCGCTAAGCCTACTCCCAGCCCCAAAGAAAGAAATGTACTCCAGTTGTGTTTCCTTGAAATAACCTCTCTCTCTCTCTCAAATATGAGTACTGGGTAATACGTTAGACTAACTTACCTTTGAAATGATGTGTTTGAGACTTCCCAGTGCAGTTTAAACTGATACCACCCCCAAGGAAGCGAAGGCTGAGTGGGAAAAGCCTCGGGTGCCCTGATGGGAAAGAACAGGGGAGCGATTTTGTGTCGGGGAGTTGGGCTACCTTCTCTTCCAGATGACCTGTAAGGCTGACCCAAAGGGCACACGGTGAGGGCCTAGAATTTCCACTGTTTTCCGTTGCAGCAGAGCGCCCCTCGTAAATTGAAAAGTCAGCAGGCCAACAGCCAGAGCAGAAAAGCAGAAGTTTCAAAATAACTCTGGGTAAACCACAAGTTTCATAATCAAGTCCTAAATTAAAAATAAGTTACTGTGTTTGCTTACAGTAATTTCAACAAATAACGGCGCAAAATCATAATCAGATTTTGTTTTTAATGAGAACAAGCCAGAACAAGCCACATACTGATTTAATACAACTTCAATGCAGAATGTCTTTAAAAAAAGATAAAAGCCACGTCACTGAACCGTCATTAAGGAGCCTTGCTCCACACTGAAACATTTCCAAACCAACCCCTGCTTTCCATCCAGAGTCATTAGAACATGAACCTCTTCAGTTGACTGAGTCAAGAAACAACCATTTTTCACCAACCAGGGTTTTCACCAATGCAAATGACAAGTGAAGTATTCAGTTAGTTGTAAAGGAAGCATGTTTGCCTTTGGTGACCGCACCTTGACATCCTCTTTAGGATCCCTTCCTCTTATTAAGACATTTCTCCATCATCTGAGGCACTTCCTTTCTGGGACTTCATTCTTAGGCAAGAACCTTTGTTCTTAAGGTTCAGAGCTAAGCCTCAAGAAGGCTCCTTCTAAATTGTTCACTCCTCCTATTTATTCTACCAGTCCAGGACATAACTTGGTGAATTGGGTAAAGAAAATGAAGTCAAGCTCTAAAGCCAAGAGAGGATGTGAAATCAATTTACTGGCCTGGGATAACCCAAGAGAAAGATGGCTTTTTCAGCCACTGTAGTGGATGGGAAAGATGAGAGAAATGGCACACTTTAAATTAGGGACTACTTCTTGGATCCCATTTATTCTGTATGCAAATAAGACTGCCCCTGCTCTGCTTACAGATGAAGACAGGCTGACCAAGTGTCCAAAATCATGGAGTATTAAAAAGACACATCTTCCACCTTCCCCACATTTCTCTTGGTTGTGGACAAATTTTCCCCATTCTCAGTCTCTCTGTCACACATCATGCACACACACACCCTCCCACCCCCATTCATAACAGTTGACCTTACACCCCCACTCTGAGGCAGATGACTTTTATCTCTGGTATGATTTCCATATTTCCTTTCACATTCTTGCTTCAGCTCCTGGCAATCTTTGTCCAGCAGGTATACAGCATCTTTCCCTCTAAGTTGACAACAAGTTAAGATGCCTGTTCCCAGTCCAAGCAACAGTTCTCACTCTTATCGGCACATTAGAATTACTTGAAAAAATGCTGATACTTGCTCGAGCCCACTCCCAACCAATGAAGTCAGAATTGCTAGGAATGGGTGTAAGCATCAGTACCTTTTTAAACTTTCGGGTTATTCCAAGGTGCAGCTAAGCCCAAGAGCTAGTACTTAAGGTCTATTTTTTCATGACAACAGATGTCTAGTGATGGTTTTAACTAACCTTACTGTGTTAGTCATTTCACAAGATAAACAGATATCAAATCACGTCATTCACTCGAATCTAGTACAATATTATATGTTAACTGTATCTCAGTAAAACCAAGGAAAAACCCAAGAGATATCTGTCACCAGTCCAGTGGTTCTCAAACTTGGCAGTAGATTGAAAGCACCTGGCAGGCTTTAAAAAAACTCTGATGCTTGAATTCCATTCCTAAATATACTTATTTAATTGGTCTGAGAGTGGTCTGGGCATAGGAATTTTAAAAGGTGATTCTAATATGCAGCCAAGGTAGAGAACCGTGGTGTTCAAGTACATGCTTTCTCAAGATCTTCACCCAGTTATGTGAGCAGCCAAGCTTGCTAAAATTCTGACAGTAGAGGACTACTCACTGCCCAGGGGCTCCCACATTGGGAAGCTGGCATTGCTAGAGGATGAAAGAAACTATCTCAGTCCAACTTCTCCTCCCTATTTTCCTTCATATAAAATAAAACTGGTGGAGGCAGGTGTTCAAGTGCTAAAAACAAACATGCCTTACCCTTGCATGTCTTGTCTCCTCTAACCACCCCCACATCACATGAATGAGTTCTTCCAACCAGCTGTCCCTGCTGATTTGCTGGCCATTAGAAGGGCTCAAGATGAGACTAAGAAAGAATAGGAGTGGAGTAATCTACACCTGGCACCTGGGAATGCCCTGTGCTTGTGGCTTCCTGGATGAAAAAGGAGTGCTTTACTCAACACCTAAAGGAACAGGCAGCCCTTTGAAATACATTCTTTTGCTTCTCAGTGTCATAACTATTAGTAATTCTTCATCACCACAGTTAATTATCATTAATAACAAGCCAAGGGCCAAAAAAACTACTGGTTACATTTAATTCAGAGACAGCTAATAAACATTACTCTTTTCAATAAGTACCCCTAATGTGAAAAATTATAGTGATCATAATTTGCATTTAGAATTAGAAGTTTTTATTGAACAGTGTTAGATTCTACTTGGAAAGATGCACATTTTATAATTTAGATTCTGGTTACAAATAGATGGAAACAGAAGGAGGTACATATTTAAGATGACATTTAAGAGAGAAAAGATGTTACAGAAAGCCCCTACTTCTGGAAACTCAATGGTCAGTTTCAGAAAGGGTGTTATAGGCCTACAGGGAGAAAAAAAATTTATCTGTATGGGATATGAAAGATTTTTCCAAACTTAAATTATCTGCTTAACCACAGGAATCCCTGTAGTCTTATACTGGCCTATTCACAAAAGCTGGAAATAGGGTACATATTCTCTTGTGGAGGCCTCTGACTGAGGTCTTATTTTACCAACTAGCTAGTCCCCTGAAGATTAGGTATTATATTTTATTCTATATGAACTCCCCATAGCATCAAGCACTCACTGAGTTCTACTGAAGCACATAATACATCCTGGCTTTACAATGTCAAGTGGGAAATTGGTAAAAAGGGTGTTTAAGGGTAAATGGACATAAAGGATTCTATTGCACGGATGAAGATATTCTAAAGGATATTCTAAAACTGGATTATAGTGACTGCTGCACAACTCAATAAAATTAACCAAAATTATAATACTTAGTTTGGCAGTTAAAATGGTTGTTTTATGATATGTAAATTAGACCTCAATAAAGCTTTAAAAGAGGGTGTGTAAGGAAATAGAATGGGCTAGCAGCAGCAGCAGCAGCAACAATGGAATAGGATTAATGTGACAATAAGAAGTTATACATACAGATTACATAACTGATCGGAAAAAGAAAACAGATGATGCACAAAAGAGGAAGAGTGGAGAATGAAAGGCAATGATTTCTTGTGATGTAGAAAGGAACAAACAGTTGTTACACAGATAGGGAAACTAATGTTTCCAATAACTGTTACAAGGATAGGGAATGAATAGCATTTAGATAAATGTTATACGGAGCTTTAGAAAGAATTCCATAGTGTTGCAAATATAGATGCATATAGTGCATGAAAACAATAATAATGTAAAATATATAATATATGTGTTAAGGACTCTGTACATATTTGTTAATGCAAAACATCTGATATTAATTCACTATTGATTTCCTTACATATATATATTGAAAATTGGGATTATGAGAGAAGGAGGTGTCAAAGATAGTTCCCAGTATTCTGGCTTGAAAAATTACATGCATCATGGTGTCATTCAATGAAACAGAAAACATGGGAAGGAGAGTGAACTTTATAGGTAGTCATTAATTCCATTTTTATTCTGTTCAAATTGGGATAATTCATCTCTCTCAAATGGAATTTTAAATGGACACTTAGATGATGAATTTGGAGACAGAAGAGAGGTTTTGTGTTGAAATATACATTTGAGAAACACTAGTGTAGACAAAACAAAGTCATGGATAGGATGAGACTACTTAGGGAGAGAGCAAAGAATAAGACAAGAAAGGACTGAGGGTCTGGCTTTGAGAAGCCCTAATATGTAAAAGGAGAATGAAAAGGAACAGCCAGCGATACAGAGGAAAGCCATAATAAGATTTCAGGGGGAGAAGGAAATGGCAATCCACTCCAGTATTCTTGCCTGGAGAATCCCATGGGCGGAGAAGCCTAGTAGGTTACAGTCCACGGGGTCACAAAGAGTCGGACACGACTGAGTGACTTCACCTCACCTCAATGAGAAAAGAATGTTTCAATACAGAGTTAAGTTTAAAAATACTGGCACCTGAGAAATCAGGTAAAATTTCAAAGATATAAAATGTCCCTCAGATTTAGTGACATGGAAATCATTGGTTAACTTTAATAACAGTTATTTGACAGAAATCAAATGTTAATTCTTATAACATATGCCATGTGATTCACAGTTACTCTCTGGGAAGTTTTCTTGTTTTCTAGTGAAAATAGCTCTGTCAAGCTCTTTACTTTTAATACCTAAACTTAAAGAAACTATTTCTTTTGAAGCAAATTCATCTGGAAATTCATGAGACCCTAGGAATCAAGAAAGGACAAGAGACACAGCTACCTTTAATCACAAAAAAGTTTGCAAATAGGAAAGATTATTCTTTTATTCTTTTCTGGTCTTAAAAAAAGATCACATTTACTCATTTACGTATTCATTGACCCAGTCAGCATCTATTGATCACATACCATGTCAGGCACTATGCCTGGAATTGGGGCTAAAAAAGTGACAAAGTTAGCAATGCCCCCAAGCTAATTGTACTTGGAGGTAATAATTGAGGAAGAAAGAAAGAAAGCATTGATTATACAATAAAGGCTATGATAGAAGGAACTAAGAGTTCCATGTGAGCACAAAAGAGGAACACACAATCCAGACCAGGGGATCAGGGAAGATTTCTGTGGAGACTTTAAGTATGAGTAGCGGTTAGCCTAGTGAGGATCGGGGTGGGGGATAAGGAAGATGAAGAACAAACTAAGCAGGAGGAACAGAGTACAAAATGACCTCGAAGCCAAGAGGATCATAAACCTTTCAGGAATGGAATATATTTAGCGGGGTATGTGTGCTATGTTGAGGAACATGACAAGAAGGAAGCTGGAAAGCAGACAGGTCTACTTTACACAGGGTCTTGTAAATATCCTAAGAGCATGGAGAGCTGTGAGAAACCATGCAGAGTTCTACAGAGAGAAAAAACATGAGTTTTATTTTTAGAAAAAGCATTTTGGCCTTAGATTATAGAGCATATGGAGTGGGTCCCAGCAGGAAACAAGGAAACCACTGGAAGCTTCCTTCTGGCCTCAAGCAATGGAATAATAGACTTAGGCAAGAAATGATGATCTAGAGTTGCATTCTACAATATAGTAGCTACTAGCAACATATGTCTATTGAAATATGGCTAATGCAAATTGAGAAGGTAAAATATCTCATTAGAAGTTTTTTTCATGATGACTACATGTTGAAAATATTTTGATATACTGGATTAAGTAAAATATATCATTAAAATTAATTTCACTTTCTTTTTACTTTTTGTCATTATTAGTTCTATTGGACAACACTGATTCTGAGACTTTGTATTGGAAATGGAGAAGGAGAAAACTGCATTAATAAAGAGATATTGAGGAAGTGGGTTTGGCAGAACTTTCATAAACAAGTGGACAATAGGGATAAGGAAAAGAAATGATTCCAAAGTTTCTGACTTGAGCAACTAAATGAAAGAATGGTAGACTAAAGAGAGTCAAGGATAAGAAAGTTTCTTTGTTTTGTTTCTTATTTTAAGGTAGAAGAAGATTCAGTATGTTCTGAGTGAAAATATGGAGTTAGAAGAGAGGGAGACAACAAGATATAAAAGAGTGAAGAGTGGTTAATAAAGATGAGATGTTCAAGAAACTGAAAGACTTGAAATATTCGGGCTTCCACAGGGACATTAATTCACCTCAAGAAGAAGGTTGAGGCCTGGATGGAGTAGGCAGTGAGCTCAATGCATATCTTTAAGAAATGGAGGGACTTTCCTGGTGGTCCAGAGGCTAAGATCTGAGTTCTCAATGCAGGGGGCCCAGGTTTAATCCCTGTTAGGGAACTAGATCCCCCATGCCACAACTAAGAGTTTGAAGGCCACAGTGAAGATCAAAGATCCAGTATGCCACAGTCTGGTCAAATAAATAACTATTAAAAAAAGAACAAGGGGTTGGGGGTTAAGGGTTGGTGATGGGAAGGAAGTAGATTTACAGCATAGTAGTTATCCAATAAATAATTAGTTTCTTTAAACAGTTCACATACAAAGTAATAATTCTATTTTGTAATTTCACATTAATTTCATGTTTCTTTCCACAACATATGAAAACACAATAAATATCTACCCCTTTTCTCTCTCTCTTTCAACACACACACACACATATACATTTACATATGCTCCCCACTACAGATATACATTAATCCAGTTTTTTAGACAAAAATGTTACAGAAATTGGGAATATCCCCTGAAGGAGGGCATGGCAACATACTCTAGCAGTCTTGCTTGGAGAATTCCCATGGACAGAGGAGCCTGGTGGGCTGCAGTCCATGGGGTCACAAAGAGCCAGACACAACTAAGTGACTAAGCATAACACTGTTACAGAAATTGGAGGTAAATGTGTTAAATTCTGCAATTTTTTTTAGTGATACAAATAGAAAAAAATGATGTACTGTTTCTTAGTATCATTAACAATAGAAATTCATAAAAAATAGCTTCTAAAGGTTAGATGCAGGCCATGCTGGTAGATGCTGAAGAAGCATCTTTAGACAGATTTTTATACTGAAGAGTGCTGGACAGGAGTCAGAAGACCTGGTATCCCCAAAGTGGGCAAGGGAGGGTGGGATGAATTGGGAGATTGGGATTGACATATATACACCACTATGTATAAAATAGATAACTGACAAGAACCTACTGTGTAGCACAGGGAACTCTACGCAAAGCTCTGTGGAGACCTAAATAGGAAGGAAATCCAAAAAAGAGGGGATATATGTATACATATAGCTGATTCACTTTGCTGTACAGCAGAAACTAACACAACATTATAAAGCAACTATACTCCAATAAAAATTAATTAAAAAAAAGAAGACCTGGTATCCAAGCAGACTGGTCAGTTATCAGTTAGGTGTCTGGGGCAAAACATTTAACTTTGTTGAATCTCCACCTTCTCATCTGTAGAAGACAGATGGCTTTTATAGCCCCTACAACTCAATAGGGTCTTTTTGAGTATTCAGTAAGGAAATGTACTGAAAATTCTTCTGTGACTTGACAAATGCTCATTTAAGTTATCTTGACCTAGTTCCAATAAAAATTTATCACAGTCACTACAGTACTGATAATATTCATATTCATAATGGGGAGTTATGAACTGAGTCAAATTTACAATTGCTTAAGGATGGTTACACTATTTGTTTACTGATTATTGATCATTCTGAACTTTCATGGGATTTCTTTTCTTGTTTAGAGGAAATACCAAAATACATCACTTCTTTTAGATTTCCGTGAAAGTGTGGCCCTTGAGTCATCTCATCCGAGTCACCTGAAATATTTGTTTAAAGCAGAGTTGTCTGAACTCAACATCCAGAGATTCGGCCCTTTGGGCTAAGATTCAAGAGCCTGTATTCAAAGTGTGACTCTGCACACTATAAAAAAATTTAGAACAACTTTGTTTAGACACAGTTTATCCATTTACAGTGTACGATTCATTGGTTTTTTTGTATATTCACAAAGTTGCACAATCATCACCATAAAATCTAAAGTCTATTGGGTTAGTTAAAAGTTTCATGGAGGTGGCTGTTCTG
The DNA here is from genome assembly GCA_006410635.1 of Cephalophus harveyi. NCBI lineage: Eukaryota > Metazoa > Chordata > Mammalia > Artiodactyla > Bovidae > Cephalophus > Cephalophus harveyi. Next base: position 74,445 of record SJYT01051287.1, on the reverse strand, counting down.
TGGGCCCAAGTATAAAGAGAGCCCTCCCCTACCCCCAGTATAATGACAAATAAAATAATTTTTGCATGCCATCAGACCGCTCTGCTGGTCTGTTTTCTGAGCACTAGTGTCCCCTTGCTAAACAAATCTCCATTTTACAAAAGGGTTAGGAGATAGTATACAGACAACATGCAACTGTTGCACGGCCAAGTTGCTGAGCATGATCAGAAAGCATTTGTAAGGGGGAAAAAAACATGATTAGGCTAAGGCTCCTCTCAGCCCCTCTTCAGATTATGAGACTGACGCATTGCCTACTGTGCTAAGAGGGCAGATCTCTCAGGCCCTCTTAAGGCCTGCATTCTGATCTAAAGGTCTTTTTCTCTTAAGAATTCAGGATCGATGCAACTTCCTAGTATCCTTAGACAGAGCATGTTGTTAATAGCTTATTGATATTTTCAGTTTGTCAGCTTCTAGAACTTCATTGTTGATTCAGTTTCATCTCTGTTTAATTTGAGGGCAAAGACTTTTAAACAAAAACACTTCATTGTTCTGGTAAATAGTAACCTAAACGGTGACGTGTGAGCCATAAATACTCAAGACTTTAGAAGAAGCCACAACTCTAGTTAGGCTGATGTTTTAGGAAGTCTGCAAAGTGCTTTTCTTACTCTATGGGGAGAATAATGTTCTAGAGAAGCATATTTGGAAAGCTAGGTAAGTTTCTTTTCTGGTTTTTACAGAGAGGTCTTCTTATTTAGTTTTACAGTGTTGTAAATTTCTTGAGCATCATATTTGCTTAAGAGCATTATAGAGTCTTCCCCAATGGTCCAGTGGCTAAGACTCTGCACTCCCAATGCAGGGGGCCAGGGTTCTGTCCCTGGTTGGGGAATCCCATGTGCCACAACTAAGAGTTCACGTACCACAGCTAAAGATCCCACATGCTGAAAATTATTACACCCTGCAGCCACATAAATAAATATTTTTTAAAAGAATAATAAAATATTGCTTTACCAAAAAAAAGTATTATATGGGTAGGTGTCGGAGAAGGCACTGGCACCCCACTCCAGTACTCTTGCCTGGAAAATCCCATGGACGGAGGAGCCTGGTGGGCTGCAGTCCATGGGGTCGCTGAGTCGGACACGACTGAGCGACTTCACTTTCACTTCTCACTTTCATACATTGGAGAAGGAAATGGCAACCCACTCCAGTGTTCTTGCCTGGAGAATCCCAGGGACGGGGGAGCCTGGTGGGCTGCCGTCTATGGGGTTGCACAGAGTCGGACACGACTGAAGCGACTTAGCAGCAGCAGCAGCAGCATGGGTAAGTGTGTCTGATACACACACATATATCTTTTCTTATCCCCCTAGGTTTCTCTTCTCTTCTGTTGAAACTGATAGTCACTCTAGGGAGGTCATAGCAACAACATCTGAATTTGATTATGAAGATTAAAAAAAAAAAACCCACAAACTCTTACAGGGGGTTTAGACCAAACTTTTCTTTTTATAGATGAGAAAACCAAGGGTCAGATCAGATGGTAACTTTGAACTCAAACACACTTTACTGCTTTCCTTGGAGTGGGTGGTCATACCTCTAGAGGGAATTGTCTTGAATTAATGTTAAGAGCTTAATGAAATATGATTTTCGGGGTAAATTCTAAAAGCTGTCATGAAGTTAAGTCCTACTGTCTGTTAAGAGCCAAGTATTATATTTTCAAGATTATGACATTAAAATGAAAGCAGAGTGGAAGTTATGTTTTAAAATTGGTTATCTTCCATTATGTCAAAATAAAAGCAGAGAGCAAGTTATGTCTTAAAGTTGGGTATTTCCCTCTGCTATATGCAAAGACTGTCAATTCAGTATAAAGCTCAGCTCAAACTATCTATGAATGGTTTCTAAATTCCAGAAACCTCTCTGGGAACATTGTTCAAACAGCTGGTGATATTGCCACATATAGATCCTGTCTTGATTTAAAGCATGGGCCCCCACAACATTACCCTTGTTTATACGCCTTGAAGCAGCCCCTAGTTCCAGGAAACACTTTGTCATCATGCACTTGACAATTTTTGGTTGCCATCAGCCACGTCACAAACTTAACACTCAGCTTTCCCAGTCAGTCTTTCCAGGGACCTAACTCACCTCTGTCTGTTTGGGTTTCCATGCTGACATTTAGGAAAACAACAGCCACTCGACTCAGAAAGCCCTTTCTCTATATTCGTACTAATTTTAATATTGACTCTCCTAAAAGCTTCAAAATATTTTAAGGCTTTTTCCCTCCTCTTTTTTTTTTCACAGGATCGAGCTTCCAACTTGTATTTTTTAAGTGCTTCCAAATTTTTTCTTAACATATGTTGCACAAAGTCTGTCCTATTAACAGAACCCACTCCTCTTCCAAATAGTATAAAAATCCAAAGATTTAGCCTTTCAGTGAGCGTTTCTAGGTTGTACCATTAATTTGAGCTTTGTGTTTAGCTCAAATCCATTTGTTTAAATTCAGTTCAGTTCAGTCGCTCAGCGTGTCCGACTCTTTGCGACCCCATGAACTGCAGCATGCCAGGCTTCCCTGTCCAACACCAACTCCCGGAGTTTACACAGACTCATGTCCATTGAGTCGGTGATGCCACCCAACCATCTCATCCTCTGTTGTCCCCTTCTCCTCCTGCCCCCAATCTTTCCCAGCATCAGGGTCTTTTCCAATGAGTCAGCTCTTCACATCAGGCGGCCAAAGTATTGGAGTTTCAGCTTCAACATCAGTCCTTCCAATGAACACCCAGGACTGATCTCCTTTAGGATGGACTGGTTAGATCTCTTTGCAGTCCAAGGGACTCTCAAGAGTCTTCTCCAACACCACAGTTCAAAAGCATCAATTCTTCGGCGCTCGGCTTTCTTTATAGTCCAACTCTCACATCCATACATGACTACTGGAAAAACCATAACCTTGACTAGATGGACCTTTGTTGACAAAGTAATGTCTCTGCTTTATAATATGCTGTCTAGGTTGGACATAGCTTTTCTTAGAAGGAACAAGCATCTTTTAATTTCATGGCTGCAGTCACCATCTGCAGTGATTCTGGAGCCCCCAAAAATAAAGTCAGCCACTGTTTCCACTGTTTCCCAATCTATTTGTCATGAAATGATGGGACCAGATGCCATGATCTTAGTTTTCTGAATGTTGAGCTTTAAGCCAACATTTTCACTCTCCTCTTTCACTTCCATCAAGAGGCTCTTTAGTTCTTCGTCACTTTCTGCCATAAGGGTGCTGTCATCTGCATATCTGAGGTTATTGATATTTCTCCCAGCAATCTTGATTCCAGCTTGTGCTTCTTCCAGCCCAGTGTTTCTCATGNTTTCTGCCATAAGGGTGGTGTCATCTGCATATCTGAGGTTATTGATATTTCTCCCAGCAATCTTGATTCCAGCTTGTGTTTCTTCCAGCCCAGCGTTTCTCATGATGTACTCTGCATATAAGTTAAATAAGCAGGGTGACAATATACAGCCTTGACGCACTCCTTTTCCTATTTGGAACCAGTCTGTTGTTCCATGTCCAGTCCTAACTGTTGCTTCCTGACCTGCATACAGATTTCTCAAGAGGCAGGTTAGGTGGTCTGGTATTCCCATCTCTTTCAGAATTTTCCACAGCCAATTAGTCTATGATAATTTGTTATAGCAACCAAAACTTACTAAAATGCTTTTAAATAAAAAAAAGCAAGAGAGTTCCTGAAAAACATCTATTTCTGCTTTATTGACTATGCCAAAGCCTTTGACTGTGTGGATCACAATAAACTGTGGAAAATTCTGAAAGAGATGGGAACACCAGACCACCTAACCTGCCTCTTGAGAAACCTGTATGCAGGTCAGGATGCAACAGTTAGAACTGGACATGGAACAACAGACTGGTTCCAAATAGGGAAAGGAGTCGTCAAGGCTGTATATTGTCACCCTGCTCATTTAACTTATATGCAGAGTACATCATGAGTACGCTGGGCTGGAAGAAGCACAAGCTGGAATCAAGATTGCCGGGAGAAATATCAATAACCTCAGATATGCAGATGACATCACCCTTATGGCAGAAAGTGAAGAGGAGCTAAAAAGCCTCTTGATGAAAGTGAAGGAGAAGAGTGAAAAAGTTGGCTTAAAGCTCAACATTCAGAAAACTAAGATCATGGCATCTAGTCCCATCACTTCATGGCAAATAGATGGGGAAACAGTGGAAACAGTGGCTGACTTTATTTTGGGGGGCTCTAAAATCACTGCAGATGGTGATTGCAGCCATGAAATTAAAAGACACTTACTCCTTGGAAGGAAAGTTATGACCAACCTAGATAGCATATTCAATAGCAGAGACATTACTTTGCCAACAAAGGTCCGTCTAGTCAAGGCTATGGTTTTTCCAGTAGTCATGTATGGATGTGAGAGCTGGACTGTGAAGAAGGCTGAGCGCCGAAGAATTGATGCTTTTGAACTGTGGTGTTGGAGAAGACTCTTGAGAGATCAGTCCTAGGTGTTCATTGGAAGGACTGATGCTGAAGCTGAAACTCCAATGTTTTGGCCACCTCATGCGAAGAGTTGACTCATTGGAAAAGACCCTAATGCTGGGAGGGATTAGGGGCAGGAGGAGAAGTGGGCAAAGGATGAGATGGCTGGATGGCATCACCGACTCAATGGACATGAGTTTGGGTAAATTCCAGGAGCTGGTGATGGAAAGAGAAGCCAGGTGTACTGCAATTCATGGGGTCACAAAGAGTCAGACATGACTGAGCAACTGAAGTGAACTGAACTGATGTAACTTAGATTTTCTGTTTTTTAGGAGAGATTTTATAAATTAAATTTTTATATAATTGCTGTATTATACCACTTTTGGTTTCCCCTACCTCACCCTGCCACTTTGGAAACTCCAATTATAAATATATTGTATTTCCTTTATCTTTATTCTAAAGTGAATGTGAAAGTGTTAGTCTCTCAGTTGTGTCTGACTCTTTGTGACACCATGGACTGTAGTCTGCCAGGCTCCTCTGTCCATAGAATTCTCCAGGCAAGAATACTGGAGTGGGTTGCCATTCCCTTCTCCAGAGGAACTTCCCAACCCAGGGAAGAAAAATAGCTTTTTCTCTCTAATCATTGTATCTCCTTATTTGTACTTCATTTGCTTATTTTTCCTCATTTTTTTCTTCTATGTCCCTTACTGTGCTTCCTAATATATCTGTTCTCTGTTTTATGCTTTGAAATTTAGTCTTCACTTCTAATTTATTTCCTTTTTCTTCTTCTCTTTTCTGAAAGCTACCACTTTATGCTTCAACTCCTGCAACAATCTAGCTGATACTTCTTGTTGACTGTTCAGCTTTTCTGTGGCTTATTATATTTCTGATATATATATATATATAACTTGAGAGTTGTAATTGCTACATTTAAGTTTTTAATTCACACTGAAATGTATGATTTTAATTTTTATTTGCTTCATGCAATATTTTCCAATGAGATTTCTTTCCATATAGGGGATTTTGGTGCTCTTTTGCATATTTTTCTTATTGTTTTTGTGTTTGGATACTGTCTTTAATTCATTTTTGTTAATGTGCATGTTTGCTGCTGCTACTGCTATGTCACTTCAGTCGTGTCCGATTCTGTGTGACCCCAGAGACGGCAGCCCACCAGGCTCCCCAGTCCCTGGGATTCTCCAGGCAAGAACACTGGAGTGGGTTGCCATTTCCTTCTCCAGTGCATGAAAGGGAAAGGTGAAAGTGAAGTCGCTCAGTCGTGTCTGACTCTTAGCGACCCCATGGACTGCAGCCCACCAGGCTCCTCTGCCCATGGGATTTTCCAGGCAAGAGTACTGGAGTGGGGTGCCATTGCCTTCTCTGATGTGCATGTTTAAATGAGTTGAATTTTCCTAGACCAGTTATTAATAAGAGACCCTGTGAATAGTTTTCTAGGTTTCTTTGTTCAAAAGTTTTCTCTGGTATTGCTAAAATAGTAGACTATTTAAAATATAATCCACAGCTCCTTTGCCACTTAACACCTAGCTTGGTTCAGAAGAGCTTCTACCCCCAACTCTAATTTCCCTTGGATCCTTTGCTTATCACTGATACCAAGGGGATATACCTCTTGATTTCCAAACTGTTCACTCTCTTTTGGAACATGGAGTTTTCTAAGGCATGTCAGTGACCTCTTGACTTCCTCAGATACTTTCTGCAACTTCTTTACCCACCTTCATTTGTAATTACACCCTGTTCTGTCCAGTTCACAGCACTTCCTATTCTTCCAGGAATAAATGTTTGCTTCTAATTTCTAATATGCACCACTGCTAATCCTTTCTATGTTCCCAAATTCTTCATCTTATATCAGCACCCAAAGCCCCATCATTTCCATAAAGTTGATGTTGATTTCATTTGCCTGGGTACAGTTAAAGGTAACCAAGAGTTTGTGAATTCTCTGTTTTCTAGAGAAAAAAAATTTATTTATATTCTCCTTATGATTTCCAGGGGGAAAAAATGGTAAGATTTACAACTAAGCTGTCTATGCCCTGTTATATCCATTCTGATGATTAATTTATTTCTACTGAAACTATAGGTGCAAGAAGAATTGCCAGTCCTACTGACAATAAAACCAATGGTCAAAAAGGAAGTCAATGCCCTATATTTATGCTTATAAAATTTCCAAAGTATTTTAATTATATCTCCAGGATCCCTTCTGTGTTTAATGTACTTCTTAATGCCCTCTGATCTGAAGTGTTGACTCTGTAAATATTTTTTTGTCTGAGCAATGTACAGTGGAATCACAATATCACCTTTCATAAGGATAATGCATGGTACTAAAAGGCCAGCTAATAGTGCAATTTCCCATTTAATTATCTTCTCTGGCATAAAATAACCACCTACTTTCAATTATCATACTCATCATAATTAAGTCATAGAGACACTCTGTCTCTGAATATGTGAACAGTACATTTGAACAAAGGACAGAGAGTCAGAATACAACTTGGAATTTCTTTCTATTTACTGAAGCATTTTGCTATTACAGAAAGTGTTCCATTTCATGCAAATTTTTTACATTTCATACAAATGTCTTTTCAATATATTGAAAAGACAAATTTCAAGGAAAGTATTTCAAGTAAGTCTTTAAGTGGTTTTAAAAGTTGTCCAAGGAAGTTGTACTGGGCTTGAATTTCAGGGTCTTTGTTATCTATTTGACTTTCTAAGCTTCACTTTCTTCGTATTTACATAACCCATTCATCCGAGTATTACTTTGGGATACACAGCAAAGTCACTCTTTTAATATCCAAATTAGTACATCTCAAATCCCACTCTGCAAACCTCAGTTCATACTCCTTCTAACCATTCCCTCCACTGGAAGTACTCTTTTCTCTGTCCATAGCAAAAATTCTATCTAAAATCGTCAAGAATACCATCAGCCATGCAAAGAGATCTCTTCCCTGGCTGGCTCTTCATACACTAAACCTGGGAATCCTGGGAAATTTCAGCCAAATTCCTGATAATTGTCTTCACTGCTGCCTCCTACAACAGTTCCCCAGGAGACTGGGACGTGGAAGGATTTTAGTATCAGTGATGTGTTAAATCCAAAACCAGCCCTCTCCCTCCAGCTACTCAAATCATGTGCACATACGTCCCCCTTGACCCACAAGGCACACTTATTGTTATTATTATTGCCATGGTTAGTGCATAGTAAAGATTATATAAATTTTTGTTGGGTATATGGATGGATGGGTAGATGAATACAGAGCACCTTCCCCCTCAAGTTGTAAACTTAAATGAAAGGACACACAGAAAGTGTCAACATAAAGCAGTACAGGACTTAAAAAATATATTAGTTTCTTGTCATTTTTGGTGACAATATTAAGTAAAAAATCTCTAATTTATTACATACTTCAAAACATTATTTTAAAAAGCAACAAATATTCACTTTTGAAATAGTTAATCCTTCAGTGTCTATAGTTACAAATGTGAATGAAATTAGCGATTAAGTTTTACTTCAGTATCAACAACCTTGAAACCATAGCTTCCAATTATGTAAAATACCACAGTGAATCCATAGACCTTACTTCATCACTTTGAACCACTGAATCTAAACATTTCTAGTTCTTTTGATAAAAAGACTTATTTTTATCCTACCTTTTGGGAAAAATAAGTAAATAAGGCATGGCAGTAATGTATTTCCACAGTCAAGGAGAAAGCAGAAATTCTCTAAGAAATTTACATTTCAAATTTACTTGAATAATCAAGAGTGTTCAAATTCTTTGTCATACTAATTTCATAGCTTTTGAAATAATTGTGAATATCATACATATTTCCTTGGAATATGATATTTCTTTGAAAACAATTTCTTTAATAAACCATTTGCTTTATATTATTATTATAACTTTACCTTTTTATTATGATTAATTATTATGCCCACTTTACTCCCAGGGTTTCAAATGTAAACAATTTTATTCAGGGTTGTCCCATACTCTTTGCTTCAGTCTCCAGAGAATCTATAATTGTGATGAGACATTGTAGACATGAAATGAATATTTATGGAATTAGTGAAATGTGTGTGATACCAAGTATGTATCATTTTGGTAAACAGAACCACAAAACTGCTGCTGAATAAGTTTGAAGCCTATGTTTGTTCTCTCCTGAGTGTCATTTAACCACTTATTTAATCAGTGTTAAATAGGAGACTATGCTAGAAATGGGAGTCATTATGAAGGCATAAAAATTGGGGGAACTGAAATTGTTAAAAATTAAAAAGTGCAGTCTTGAATTAGGAGGGAGAGAATTTTTTTTTGCTTTTTTTTTTTTGCATTTCCTTCCCCATAAATTCCATGTAAATGTCAACTCAGTAAACTCTTAAGTCCCTTGATTAGACTGTCCAGGCTTAAGAAGATGACAATGAAATTTAAAAAGTTACATGCACCCCAATGTTAACAGCAGTGTTATTTACAACTACAAAGATATGAAAGCAACCTAAGTGACCACCAAAAGATGAGTGGATAAAGAAGCAGTATCAATTCAGTTCAGTCGCTCAGTCATGTCTGACTCTTTGCGACCCCATGAATCACAGCATGCCAGGCCTCCCTGTCCATCACCAACTCCCGGAGTTCACTCAAACTCACATCCATCAAGTCGGTGATGCCATCCAGCCATCTCATCCTGTGTTGTCCCCTTCTCCTCCTGCCCCCAATCCCTCCCAGCATCAGAGTCTTTTCCAATGAGTCAACCCTTCACATGAGGTGGCCAAAGTACTAGAGTTTCAGCTTTAGCATCATTCCTTCCCAACAACACCCAGGACTGATCTCCTTTGAATGGACTGGGTGGATCTCCTTGCACCAAGGGACTCTCAAGAGTCTTCTCCAACACCACAGTTCAAAAGCATCAGTTCTTCGGCACTCAGCTTTCTTCACAGTTCAACTCTCACATCCATACATGACTATTGGAAAAACCATAGCCTTGACTAGACAGACCTTTGTTGGCAAAGTAATGTCTCCACTTTTAAATATGCTTTCTAGGTTGGTCATAACTTTCCTTCCAAGGAGTAAGCATTTTTTAATTTCATAGCTGCAATCACCATCTGCAGTGATTTTGGAGCTCAAAAAAAATAAAAACAGTGTTTCCACTGTTTCCCCATCTATTTCCCATGAAGTGATAGGACTGGATGCCATGATCTTAGTTTTCTGAATGTTGAGCTTTAAGCCAACTTTTTCACTCTCCTCTCTCACTTTCATCAAGAGGCTCTTTAGTTCCTCTTCACTTTCTGCCATAAAGGTGGTGCCATCTGCATATCTGAGGTTATTGATATTTCTCCTGGCAATCTTGATTCCAGCTTGTGCTTCTTCCAGCCTAGCGTTTCTCATGATGTACTCTGCATATAAGTTAAATAAGCAGGGTGACAATATACAGCCTTGACGTACTCCTTTTCCTATTTGGAGCCAGTCTATTGTTCCATGTCCAGTTCTAACTGTTGCTTCCTGACATGCATACAGGTTTCTGCATATAGGTTTTTATAGAAGCAGTATAAATACATACAATGGAATACTATTCAGCCATGAAAAAGAATGANGAGAGCCTCCAGCCTGTCTCTTATACACATCTCCAGTCTATTGTTCCATGTCCAGTTCTAACTGTTGCTTCCTGACATGCATACAGGTTTCTGCATATAGGTTTTTATAGAAGCAGTATAAATACATACAATGGAATACTATTCAGCCATGAAAAAGAATGAAATTATCCCATTTGCAGCAATATGGATGGACTTTGAGGGCATGCGCCGTGTGCGTAGTTGCTTCAGTCATGTCCAGCTCTGCGACCCTATGGACCATAGTCTGCCAGGCTCCTCTGTCCATGTGATTTCCTAGGCAAGAATACTGGAATGGGTTGCCATTCCCTTCTCCAGGGGATCTTCCCAACCCAGAGATCAAACCCAGGTCTCCTGCAGTGCAGGTGGATTCTTTACCAGCTGAGCCACAACGGAAGCCCAAGAATACTGGAGTGGGTAGTCTATCCCTTCTCCAGGGGATCTTCCCAACCTAGGAATGGAACTGGGGTCTCCTGCATTGCAGGTGGATTCTTTACCAACTGAGCTATCAGGAAAGCCTGAAATAAGTCACACAGAGAAAGACAAACACTGTATTATATCACTTACATGTGGAATCTAAAAAAATACAGCATACTAGTGAACATAACAAAAAAAAAAAAAAAAAGAAGCAGCAGATTCACAGATATAGAGAACAAATGAGTGGTTACCAGTGGGGAGAAGGGAGGGAAGTGGAGGGGAGAGGAGTGAGACAGGCGTAGGGGATTAAGAGGTATAAACTATTAGGTATAAAATAAGCTATAAGGATATATTGTACAACACAGGAATATAGCCAATGTTTTGTAGTAACTATAAATGGAGTATAACCTTTAAAAATTGGGAATCACTACATTGTACACCTGTAAATTATATAATACTATACATCCACTATACCTCAATTTAAAAAATTCTGAAGGAAAATAAAAAGAAGTTGACAGTGAAAATGATCATACAACACTGATACTGACATCAGGTTAGTTACTAGATTGTCTTGTGAGGTCCAGCCAGACCACACTTATATTACAAAGGTAGGAGATGAGAGCGTCCCTGAAGGAAATGCGCTTTTCCTTTCTCTCATCCCATGAAAAGATTAATCTAATCAGAAAACAGAATCTAAAGACTGGAAGATAGAAAGATATCTACTTATGTCTAGAGCTAAAACCATCTGGACAAAGAATCTGAATGCCAGAGAGGCTCAGCCCATTCTGAATACGGAATCTCTTCACCATATCAAACCATACAGAAACCAGGCGGTTCTGTGAAGTTTGGGGGTTTTGTGGTAACATTAAGAATCATACAGACAAGGGATGACATTCTGAGATTACCAAGTCATCTGACCTCAAAAGAACCAGAGACTGAGTTCTGGATGCCTTTGTGAATGATTAAAACAGAACCAAAATATACAAACAGCTCATGCAACTCAATATCAAAAAAACAAAAAACCCAAGAAAAAAATGGGCAGAAGACCAAAACAGACATTTCTCCAAAGACAACCCACAGATAACCAACAAACACATGAAAAGATGTTCAACATCACTAACTATCAGAGAAATACAAATCAAAACTACAATGAGGTATCACTTCACACCAGTCAGAACAGCGATCATCAAAAAAATCTCAAAGAGTAAATGTTCAGAGTGTGAAGAAAAGGGAACCCTCCTACACCATTGGTGGGAATGTAAACTGGTACAGCCACAATGGAGAACAGTATAGAGGTTCCTTAAAAAAACGGAACTAGAGTTACCTTATAATCCAGCAATTCCACTCTTGGGCATATATCTGGAGAATATCATAACTCAAAGAGATACATAAACTCCAATGTTCACTGAAGCACTATTTACAATAGCCCAGAAAAGGAAGGAACCTAAATGTCCATTGATGGAAGAATGGATATAGAAGATGTGGCATATATATATACAATGGAATATTATTCAGCCATAAAAATAACTAAATAATGCCATTTGCAGTGACATGGATGGACCTAGAGATTGTCATATCTAGCAAAGTAAGTCAGACAATGAAAAATATTATATGATACTGCTTATATGTGGAATCCAAAAATAAGGTAAAAATCAACCTATTTCCAAGAAAGAAACAGAGTCACAGATGTAAAAAAACAAATTTATTGCTACCAAGAAGAAAAGGGGCAGAGAGATAAATTGGGAGATTAGGATTGACATATACACACTCTACTGTGCGTGCTGTGCTTAGTTGCACAGTCATGTCCAACTCTTTGGGATCCCATGGACTAGCTGGCCAGGCTCTTCTGTCCATGGGGATTCTCCAGGCAAGTATACTGGAGTGGGTTGCCATGCCCTCCTGCAGAGGATCTTCCCAACCCAGGTCTCCCTCATTGCAGGCAGATTCTTCACTATCTGAGCTACCAGGGAAGCTCAAGAACACTGAAGAGGGTAGCCTATCCCTTCTCCAGGGGAACTTCCAGGAATCAAATGGGGATCTCCTGTATTGCAGACAGATTATTTATCAGAAGAACTGCCAGAGAAGCCCATACACACTACTATATACAACATAAATAATAGGAACCGATTGTATAGTACAGGGAACTCTACTCAACACTCTGTAATGACCTATATGGGAATAGAATCTAAAAAGAGTGGATATATGTATATGTATGGGCTTCCCTTTTAGCTCAGCTGGTAAAGAATCTTCCTGCAATGCAGAAGACCTGGGTTCAATCCCTGGGTTGGGAAGATCCCCTGGAGAAGGGAAAGGCTACCCACTCCAGTATTCTGGCCTGGAGAAATCCAAGGACTGTATAGTCCATGGGGTCACAATGGGACCTATATGGGAACAGAATCTAAATAGGGTCATAATGGGACCTATATGGGAATAGAATCTAAAAAAGAGTGGATATATGTATATGTATAAATGATTAACTTTGCTGTACAGCAGAAACTAACATAACATTGTAAATCAACTATACTCCAATAAAAATTAATTTTTAAAAAATGACCTGTTAGGCCCCACTAAGTGCCTGGGGATTAAAAAGCATACCGATAAGAGAGTCTCTAAGGACAGTTTGGATAGAAGGCCTGCTAATACATAAACCCACGGAATTCAGAATTGCTGCATCTGGGAATATCAATCACTGTATTCCAACCCGAATATACTAGTTACATTTGGAAAGAAGTATTAAACTGAACCTCTGAGAAGAAATTAGACTTGAAATCTCAAAAGCAAGAATTTTGTGTCATGAGAAAAACAGACTATAGTGATATAAGTTCTAGGGGTATGATAAGTAGGAAGAAAATCTTTTTAAACAATTTTTAAAATATAAACATTTTAAAAATTCTGATCTTTGAGTATTCTTATACCAATTTACATAATAATCCTACATACTTTCACAGACTATTAAATATAGCATTTTAAAACTAAAACTCATAAACTCATGGAATCTAAGAGTTGTGAAGGTGTTAGTCATGTCTGACTCCTTGGGATCCCAACAATTGCAGCCTGCCAGGCTCCTCTGTGCATGAAATTCTCCAGGCAAGAATACTGGAATGGTTTGCCATTCCCTTCTCCAAGGGATCTTCCCGAATCAGAGATCAAAGGCATTTATGAGGGCATCAGGACCAATTTCTCCTCTATTATAATTCAGATTCCCTTATATAATGTCCCAAACCACAGAACCACAACAAGGAACTGTGTTCTTGTATGGTATTGATGATCTGAGTAGGACGAGCCAATCTTTTAACAAAATTTAATGGGATTAAAAGGAGCATCACCTAGTTACGACTCAATCCTCTTATAAGAACTATTGAATAGGCTCCCTTACCAATTAATTCCTACTAAAGAAAACATATTAAATATTGCTTAGAAGTCAAGTTCATCTCTAAAGAAGAAAAAATAAAACTACTGAATCTGAGGGCTTACTAACTAGCATTTGTTTGTGGGAGTAGAGCATAGCCTCCGCTGGAATTCAGAATGAACTTTAGACTAAAATCTTGATGGAGACACACAACAACGTTATTTTCTTAGCTCCCAGGACTTAACTTCTTTTCATGAACCATAGAATATTTTTAAATCTACAATAAACATTTCTAGTGTTGTGGTATGACATTATGTTAATTTGGCTGTAAATCACTCACACATATTGTAAAATAATAAGAAATGTTAGGGCTGATCATGAATACACTGGTTTGTCTTATTATCTGCACTGTAGGATAATGTCTCAATAAGGATTTTAAATTTTTTGAAAGGAGCTTTTAAGTACTCACATAGTGCTGGCCCTATTTCACATACAGAAAGGGGCACACAAGACATGCAGATGGCTGTTAATTATGCACTGCTTCTAATTATACCATTTAGGGTTAGCTTATTGGCCTCTCTCCTCTGTCAGAAAGGATCAGCTCAGAGGATTTGGATCTTCAATGCCTTGCATTTAAGGCTTTTCAATTCTTTAAGCTGCTGATACATTGTCAGGGCAATGCTGAAAAATAAAAACTTTGCTGTTGCAGAGAACTTTTCAGAAGGTGTTATTAGAATCTATAAAGACACCTTTCAGAAGGTGTCTTAGATAAAGTCATGTTGTCTAGACTGGTTCCTATAGACTGTCTTGAATTCTCTAAATAGAAAACTAAAATGGTTTCTCTGAGGATTGCTCCCAATGCTGTTCCAAAATTTAAGCTCTTTTGGGTAGCTTCCAAGCAAAACATATATTTTTGAAGGGTCAGAGGCTTTCAAAATTTCCATGATGAGTGAGCATACTTTACAAGTGTTTTGACAGAACTGCTGTTGCAAATATTACTAGAACTCTACTCAATACATAAATGAGTTTTCTAGCAGCATAAAAGTACTGGAAGAAATGAATACTAAATCCCTTAAGAAAAATGTTCTCATCAATTTTTAAACAGTTAACAAGATGGAGTTCCTTGAAGGAAATTATGACAATGCTCTCCTTGTGGCAATTACTAGCCTATGTATTGAGTCTGGCCTTATTTTCTTAGTCACCATATAGAAAATAAGAAATTAATATGTGCTGAGTTATAAAATACAAACTACAACAGAATATGTGTGAGAAAGATTTTTAGATAATTAAATAATAAGCCTTATCATTTGTCAAAAAAGATGATAGAATGGAGTAAAAATTATTTAGGATTCTAAGTCCAAATGACACAGCATCACTACTAGAGGTCATGGGAAGAAGTTAACTGAAATAGCAGCAAAAAGGAAGATTTGAGCTCATTTTTTAGTTATAATAGAGTTTGTGGAAGCGAAATATGTGGAAGTATGAAGAAAAGATTTATGTGGCATAAAGAATTATTAATACATGAATTGTATTATTAGAAAATGCAAATGTACTTTCTTTTGGAATTATTATAGCTGCTTAGATAGTCAATTTTCTTAGACATTAACCCTCCAAGATGAATGTGAATGTTCTACTCTCCTTAGAGCTCTAGCTCATCTATGTGTAGGATAATCCCTGAAAAACTTAGTGGGGCTGAGACTTATCTTTTTCTCAGGAACTCAGATTTTGACATCAGGTAGATGGCTTCTATTTTCTGTAGGTCACTGAAATTTAAGGGTAAAATCACCAAGGTAATTTAGCTTAACCTGTCATCATAAGCTGCTTCCTTGAAATGTATTATTTGTTCTCTTTAATACCAAGCATATTTAAAACAAATTTCTTTTATTTCCCTAAGAAGCATAGCTCATGCTTTACAGATGTAACAGTTATTGTACTATTCTAAGTATTTGGTATAATTAGTCTTTTCCTATGTGTTAACCCATGTTCAACAATTTAACCTCTTCCAGCTGAGCAATATCATAGAAAAATGGCCATCTTAATACTTCATAAGTCAGTCAAAATCCTAACTAATTTAAAGTAGACTGATAGTTGCCAATACTTCTTCTGAGTATTTTCTAATCTTGACTGACATAGACGTTATGCTAAGGTAATTTCACATATCCAAAAAAAAAAAATGAGATTTTTCACTAAAAATAAAAAAGTTAGCCCTTTGAATAGCTCTGACTCAAAGTTTCAGGAAGATGGAAATGGGAGAATATTCAATGTCAAGAGTTGATCAGGATAAAACAATAAAGTACCATATATACTTATCATATTGGCAAAAACAAAAAGTTATTTTAACAAATGTGCTAGAAAATGACACAAAAAAAATAGAAAATAAGAGAACCCAATACCCACCTCATTCCAATAGAAGAATTAATTTGAGACAGATCATAAACTGTACTAGAAAAATTAGAACCAGAGAGCCTAGAAGAAAATATAGGAGGATGTCTTTGTAACCTTGTGGTAGGTAAAAAGTTCATAAAATACAAAAGAAACAACTAAATACAAAAGAAACAAATGATATATTGTACTTAATCCTAACTATAATTTCTGCTTATAAAAGCTATATTCTAGAAAATGAAATTCACAACAGACATACCTGATGAACTTGTGTTCAAAATATAAAGAACTCCTACAAACAATAAAAACAAAACTAAATTTGCAAAAATGGACAAAAGACCTGAACAAATCCTTTACAGAAGATATAGGAACAGCCAGTAAGCATTAAAAGGAGTTCAACATCCTTAGTCAAAAGGAAAACATAAATTTACATTCTCACAGCCACTTGAATGGCTAAAATGTAAGACCAACAATACAACTGTTTGCTGGGATAAGAAGCATCTAGAACTCTCACACATTGCTTCTGGGGGAAGCATAAAATTGTACAACCACTTCTCAGAGCTACAGGTCAGTTTCCTTAAAAGTTAAATAGGCATCTACCCTACCTAGCAATCCCACCTTGGGTATTTTCAAGACAAATTAAATGAAAAACATATGTTCACAAAAAGTCACATTCTTTATAGCCCAAACCTGGAAATAACAGAAGTGTTTATCAACCAGAGAGATTTTTTTCTCAGTATAGTAACACCATACAACAGAACATCACCGATATTTGCAACAACAAGGATGAATCTAAAAAATGAAAGCAAAGAAGCTAGAAAGGAAATACTTCCTGTATTATTCTATCTATATGAAGTTAAAAAACAGGCAAAATTAGAACTCAAGACAATATTTGCCTCTGTGGGATGGGGATTAAGGAAAGGGGCACAATATAACTTTCTAGGTAATGGAAACATTCTATACCTTTTTTTGTGTATAACAGTTACATACACATATACAAAAACTTAAGAAACTGAGTACTTAAGACCTATGGATTTATTCTGTGCAAATTACCTCAAAAACATTTTTAAAAATGTAACACTGTATAGCAATCTCTATATATATACATACATATATATATATGTTCCTAGTGGTACGGTAAATTAATGCAGAAATACCGGCAGTAATTTGATAATGACTGTTTAAAATGTGAAAGGCCTTTGACCAAGTAAGTCTATTTACAGGAATTTATTTTGGGGAAATGATTAATCTCTATACGTGCACATATACACACATATATACACAAGGGTGTGTTTACTGTATATAAGATTTATAGCAGCAGAATTTTCATTCCAGTATTATTCAGTTCAGTTCAGTTGCTCAGTCATGTCTGACTCTTTGTGATCCCATGGACCACAGTACGCCAGGCTTCCCTGTCCATCACCAACTCCTGGAGTCTACTCGAACTCATATCCATTGAGTCAGTGATGCCATTCAGCCATCTCATCCTCTGTCGTCCCCTTCTCCTCCTTCCCCCAATCCTTCCCAGCATCAGAGTCTTTTCCAATGAGTCAACTCTTCACATGAGGTGGCCAAAGTATTGGAGTTTCAGCTTGAACATCAGTCCTTCCAATGAACATGCAGGACTGATCTCCTTTAAGATGGACTGGGTGGATCTCCTTGCAGTCCAAGGGGCTTGCAACAGTCTTCCCAACATCACAGTTCAAAAGCATCAATTCTTCGGCGCTCAGTTTTCTTTATAGTCCAACTCTTACATCCATACCACTGGAAAAACCACAGCCTTGACGAGACAGACCTTTGTTGGTAAAGTAATGTCTCTGCTTTTGAATATGCTATCTAGGTTGGACATAACTTTCCTTCCAAGGAGTAAGCATCTTCTAATTTCATGGCTTCAATCACTATCAGCAGTGATTTTGGAGCCCCCCAAAATAAAGTCAGTCACTGTTTCCCCTGTTTCCCCATCTATTTCCCATGAAGTGATAGGACCAGATGCCATGATCTTAGTTTTCTGAATGCTGAGCTTTAAGCCAACTTTTCACTCTCCTCTTTCACTTTCATCAAGAGGCTTTTTAGTTCTTCATTTTCTCCATAATGGTGGTGTCATCTGCGTACCTGAGGTTATTGATATTTCTCCCAGAAATCTTGATTCCAGCTTGTATATACAACATGAATATTAATTTGGCTGCTTTGACATAGTAGTGGTTTAAACAAGATGGAAGTTTTATTTTTTTCCTTCTATGAGAGCTGCTGTTCACTCTTGGCAGGTAGGCAGTTCTGTTCTACACAGTAATATGAAGATCCAGATCTTTCTGGGTCTAGTCATTCCACAACCCTTGGAGTGTCTTTTTCTACAGAATTAAAGCTGGCTCACTAACACCATGTCTGCTTTTCATTGCAAGGAGTGAAAGAAAAAGGGGAAGATAAGCAGCTTCCTTTAAGGATCTGAACTAGAAGTTGCACACACCTCTTCTCCTATCTTGCTAGTAAGAACATGGTCATAACAACTTTCTTAGTAGCTCAGGATGCTATAACAAAATACCACAGAGTAGGTGACTTACAAACAGTAGAAATTCATTTATCACAGTTCTGGATGCTGAAAGTCCAAGATGGTGGCACCCACATGGTTGAATGGAGCTGCTCTTCTTGTTTGCAGAGAATTCTGCTTGTATCCTCACATGGTAGAAGGTTGGCAAGCTCTGTGGGAATCTCTTTTATAAGGGCACTAATCCCATTCCTGGTGGTTCAAATAGTAAAGAACTCACTTCCAATGCAGGAAATCTGGGTTTGATCCCTGGGTTGGGAAAATCCCCTGGAGAAAGGAATGGCAATCCACTCCAGTATTCTTGCCTGGAGAACTCCACAGACAGAGGAGCTTGTTGGGCTACAGTCCATGGGCTCGCAAAGAGCTGCTCACAACTGAGCAACTAACACTTTTCACTTTTATTCTGTTTAAGAGAGTTCCACTCTCATGATCTAATCACCTACCAAAGCCCTCACCTTCTGATAACCATTACTTTTAGGGGTTAGGATTTCAACATGAATTTTGGAGGGACACAAGCATTCAGACCATAGCCCTATACTACCAGGGACACAGAATGTCTCTAATTGGGCCACATGTGCCCACCCAAAACTGGTGACACATAGTTTCATTCCTTAAAGGAAAAAAGGGAAAATGGGTGAGCTTAAATGCAAATCTCGGAGACAATTCTGGAACTCTCTTTTAAGAAAACTATATCATCAATGCTTTTGATACCACAAAGAATGAAACCATTAGGAAAAACACAGATAGAAACAACTGAATCAAAAAATGACATGGAACTTTTGGACTCTGAAAGTGAAGAGGTTTTAGGGTTCCTTTAACCAACTTGTTTTTCTTATATTTTCTTTTTGACATGTGTTCTAAAGCCCTCCATAATATATTTATATTTAAACCAGTCTAAAAGAACTTTTCCAATTAATGTAAACTTTTTAATAGAAAAGAAAGTAGTATATCATAGCTTGACTGCATTTCTCCTTTCATAGTGGTAAAATAGTAGAAGTTCTAGCCAATAGTGTCTTCAGTTTGATGAAACACAGTAAAAATTATTAGTAATTATTTGACATTGGTAATTATTTTACATAGTTGGATTACAGTTGGTCTTTATATCATTCTTTATACTTCTATTTATTTTCTCTTTTTTTGCAATAAATAAAATTAGATGAATAACACACATTTCAAATGGCCCAGTGGGGACAGCCTCATATGGTAGGAAGACTAAATAAAACATCAAAGAAAGATAGCCTGAATAAAGAAGATGCGGTACTATTCCACACAATGGAATAGTACTCAGCCATAGAAAAGAAAGAAATACTGACATTTGAAGCAACAAAGATGAACTTAGTGCTATACTGAATGAAGTAATTCAGACAGAGAAGAAGAAATCTCATAAAACATCCCTTATATGTGGAATCTAAAAAGAATTAATACAAATGAATTTACTTACAAAACAGAAACAGACTCACAGACTTCGAGAATGAGCTTATAGTTGCTAGGAGGAAGGATGGGGGAAAAGGATAGTTAGGGCATTTGGAATGGGCATGTACACACTGTTGTATTTTAAATGGATAACCAACAGGGACTTACTGTGTAACATATGGAACTCTGATCAATGTTATGTGGCAGCCAGGATGGGAGCGGGCTTTGGGGGAGAAAGGATGCATGTATATGTATGGCTGAGTCCCTTCACTGTTCACCTGAAACTATCACAACATTGTTTGTTTTGTATCGACTATACCCTGATACAAAATTAAAAGTTTTTTAAAAAAGGATAGCCTGAGTACATTAATTCAAATATTAAAGAACCAGGTAAAGCAAGAGGGTGTCATGCCTAAGTCTGAAAGATGGGAGGGGAGGAGGATACTTGCAGATCCTGGACCTTTACATGGCTCAGTTGTATGACTACATTATTTCCATTTAAAATATAAACATAAACATGACTAAAAAATGTCAACCTGATTGATTAAGAAAGAGTGAATAAATGTCAAGCTAATCAACTACTATATCTGATCATTTATCTGTAAAGCTAAAACCGAGGAAGTCCCTTTTTCTGCACCTTAACTTATTTGAAAATTAGCATTATTTAAGTAGATGCAGCTCCATAATAAGAAGCTTTTCCTTTCTGAGCTGCTTATGCCTACCTGACTTTCTTAATCTGAGTAATGGCTCAAGTCATTTAACATGTTTTCAAAATTCAACAGTGAGTTCAATTTTATCCTTCTCATTTCCTACTATTATATCATCCTTAAACTTATTTTTATATCAACTTATTGTGGTAGCTCAGCTGGTGAAGAATCCGCCTGCATTGCAGGAGACCGCAGTTTGGTCTGGAAGAGCCCCCTGGAGAAGGGATAGGCTACCCACTCCAGTATTTGGGGGCTTCCCTGGTGGCTCAGATGGTAAAGAATCAGCCTACAGTGCAGGAGACCTGAGTTTGAGCCCTAGATTGGGAAGATCCCCTGAAGAAGGGAATGGATACCCCCTTCAGTATTCTGGCCTGGAGAATTCCAAAGATGGAGGGGCCTGGCAGGCTACAGTCCATGGGGTTGCAGAGAGTCGGACATGACTGAGCAACTTTTACTTACTCAGTCACTCATCCTTATCTCACTATCTTGCCCTCTTCCCTAGACAGTAATAATCACATTAGAATATTTTTAATCCAAACCAATTACAGATTAATAAACTATTCTACAACAAAGAAACCATTTTACAGATTTATTTTGACTATAAAATAGCAAAAGCTTACAGAATAATTTAATTGTTTATAATCTATGATCACACATCAGTATTACCTGATTCCTAATTAGAATCAAGCAGGAAATCAGGTACTGTTATCTAGCTTAGTTTCCACTCAAGCAACCTTTAAGAATCAAGAGTACCTGGCAAGGAAGTACAGGCGTGAAAGTAGTCCTTTTGGCAAATCCGTTAAATAGATAAATAAGATAGAAACATAGAAATATCAATGAATCCATTAAGGATTAATAAAAAACAACCAGAATAACAGTGCATATAATTTAGTCTGGTCCCCTTTCCCAGACATGTGGGAGCCCACAGACTGAACTAAGACTAATTATAGGGAGCAAAGGTTGTCCCAGAGGTTGCAGTGCATTAAACCAACATTCATGATCTGAGAGTGAAGGTCAAAGATGGACACCAAAAGCAATCTCTGGCAGATATCACAAGCAGGTTATCAGTCTAAATGGGGCAGGCTAAATGAGAAAAACAGAAAAGAGCCCACAAGCCAGAAACCATGGAAACAAGAAAAGGGTGAGAGTGTCCAAGCTAGAGAGTGAGAAGCAGAGCATGAAAGAATTTCTTGAGATGCAGGAGCACAATTTTAGCAACTTTTTATAGAAAAATCACCATACTGTGCATGAACCGAAAATGTGCTATTAAGGTCACTATACAGGCATTTCATGCAAAGATGGGCTGAATAAAGGACAGAAATGGCATGAACCTAACAGAAGCAGAAGATATTAAGAAGAGGTGGCAAGAATACACAGAAACACTACCAAGAAGATCTTCACAACACAGATAATCATGATAGACTGATCACTCACCTAGAGCCAGACATCCTGGAATGTGAAGTCAAGTGGGCCTTAGGAAGTATCACTGTGAACAAAGCTAGTGGAGGTGATGGAATCCAGTTGAGCTATTTCAAATCCTAAAAGATGATGCTATGAAACTGTTGCACTCAATATGCCAGCAAATTTGGAAAACTCAGCAGTGGCCACAGGACTGGAAAAGGACTGGCAATGCCAAAGAATGCTCACACTACTGCACAATTGCACTCATCGGCTTCCCTGGTGGCTCAGAGGTTAAAGCGTCTGCCTCCAATGCGGGAGACCCGGGTTTGATCCCTGGGTCGGGAAGATCCCCTGGAGAAGGAAATGGCAATCCACTCCAGTATTCTTGCCTGGAGAATCCCACGGACGGAGAAGCCTAGTAGGTTACAGTCCACGGGGTCGCAAAGAGTCGGACACGACTGAGCGACTTCACCTTCACATGCTAGTAAACTGATGCTCAAAATTCTCCAAGCCAGGCTTCAGCAATGTGTGAACTGTGAAATTCCAGGTATTCAAGCTGGTTTTAGAAAAGGCAGAGGAACCAGAGATCAAACTGCCAACATCCGCTGGATAATCGAAAAAGCAAGAGAGTTCCAGAAAGACATCTATTTCTGCTTTATTGACTATGCCAAAGCCTTTGACTCTATCACAATAAACTGTGGAAAATTCTGAAATAGATGGGTATACCAGACCCACCTAACCTGCCTCTTGAGAAATCTGTATGCAGGTCAGGAAGCAACAGTTAGAACTGGACCTGGAACAACAGACTGGTTCCAAATAGGAAAAGGAGTATGTCAAGGCTGTATATTGTCACCCAGCTTATTTAACTTATAGGCAAAGTACACCATAAGAAACACTGGGCTGGATGAAGTACAAGCTGGAATCAAGATTGCCAGGAGAAATATCAATAACCTCAGATATGCAGATGACACCACCATTAAGGCAGAAAGTGAAGAGGAACTAAAAAGCCTCTTGATGAAAGTGAAAGGGGAGAGTGATAAAGTTGGCTTAAAGCTCAACTTTCAGAAAATGAAGATCATGGCATCTGGTCCCATCACTTCATGGGAAATAGATGGGGAAACAGTGGAAACAGTGGCTGACTTTATTTTGCGGGGCTCTAAAATCACTGCAGATGGTGACTGCAGCCATGAAATTAAAAGATGCTTACTCCTTGGAAGGAAAGTTATGACCAACCTAGACAGCATATTAAAAAGCAGAGACATTATTACTTTACCAACAAAGGTCTGTCCAGTCAAAGCTAAGGTTTTTCCAATAGTCATGTATGGATGTGAGAGTTGGACTATAAGGAAAGCTGAGCGCCAAAGAATTGATGCTTTTGAACTGTGGTATTGGAGAAGACTCTTGAGAGTCCCCTGGACTGCAAGGAGATCCAACCAGTCCATCCTAAAGGAGATCAGTCCTGGGTGTTCATTGGAAGGACTGATGGTGAAGCTGAAACTCCAATACTTTGGCCACCTGATGCAAAGACTGACTCATTTGAAAAGATCCTGAGGCTAGGAAAGATTGAAGGCAGGAGGAAAAGGGGACAACAGAGGATGAGATGGTTGGATGGCATCACCGATGCAATGGACATAAGTTTGAGTAGACTCCAGGAGTTTGTGATGGACAGGGAGGGCTGGTGTGCTATGGGCCATGGGGTCGCAAAGAGTCGAACATGTCTGAGCAACTAACTGAACTGAACAGGCATATGTGGTTTAAGTTGCACATTAGCCCTTACATTGAACTGCTTCTTCCCCATGGAGACTTTTTCTATTCGATAGTTAGAAGCATGAACACATGATCTACTTGGCCAAAGTGGTTCAATCCTCCATTCACAGTGATAGAGCCACAGAACAGGCATATAACTCAAACCAGACCATATCTACTAGACTTAATAAAGGAACCCTGAGATGGATAATGTCTCCTATGCACTTCTGTGAGAACCATGGAGGCCTGGAACTG
This sequence comes from Cephalophus harveyi, assembly GCA_006410635.1. NCBI lineage: Eukaryota > Metazoa > Chordata > Mammalia > Artiodactyla > Bovidae > Cephalophus > Cephalophus harveyi. The sequence goes on along the minus strand of SJYT01051287.1, from coordinate 50,195 downwards.
CCAATGGCATAGAAGATGCCTGACAATGAAGCCAAAGAGAGAAAAGTGGAGCCAAGCTACAGTGCAAGAGGCAGTATTTAGAATGGCCTGTGAGCTCCTCGATCCAGTCTTATTTGAGGACAACTGAACTATACTTTTCAGTTAAATGAATCAAATAATTTCACACATAAATAAAAAGCATATATTACCTCTATATCCTTATTTCTAAAACAAATGGGAGTATACTCTATACACTGCTCCACATACTGATTTTTTTCACTTAACAACACATTTGTAGACTGTTCATATTAGCACTTACATATCTACTTTATTATTCTTTAATAGCTGGATAAAACTCCATTGTGTGGGTGTGACATGGTATATTGTTCTATTTCTTCACTGGTCAACATTTAGGACGTTTACAATCAGTTGCTAAATCAAACTAAACAACAATGAATATCCCTAGACTTGTGTCGTAAGTGTTTTTGTGCTGCATGCAAATATATCTCTAGGCTTTCAGGAAGCAACTGAAAAGCTGATTCTGAAATTTAAATAGAAATTCAAAAGATCTAAAACAGTCAACAAAATTTTACAGAAGAAACTGTGAACCATTCACAAAATGGATTTCAAGACATCATAAAGTTGGAGTAATCAGGACTATAGCTTTAGTATAGGAATGGGTGAAGAGATCAATGTAACATGATGTAGAGTTCAGGGAAAAAATAATGTACATGCACATTTAACTGAATTTCAACAAAGATACTAAAATAACAATGGGGAAAGAAAACTCTTCTCAATAAATTAAACTGAAACTAGAAAAAAAAAAAAAACCTGTGGAAAATATGAACTTTAACCTCTATCTCATACCATACACAAAAATTAATTTGAAACAGATCATAAACCTAAGTGTATATAGACACACCTCAGCCATATTGCAGATATGGTTCCAGGTCACCACAGGAGATGCCCAAGGAGAAGTGCAGAGACAAGGGAACGGCCAATCAGTGAAGCTAACAGAACACACACAACATTTAACCATTAAGTTTGCCATCTCATATGGGTGCAGTTTATGATGCCTCAAAATGATCATAACAGTCACATTGAAGATCACTGATCATAGATCACTCTAACAAGTATAACAATAATGAAAAAGTTTGAAATATTGTGAGAACTGCCAAAATGTGACACAGAAATGAAATGAGCAAATGCTGTTGGAAAAACAATGCTAATAGCCTTAATCAAATCAATGTTGCCACAAGTCTTCAATTTTCAAAAAAAAAAAAAAAGACAAAATCTGCAAGTCATTCCAAATTGAAATGCAACAAAATAAGGTATACCTGTACACTAAAACTGCAAGGCTTACCAGAAGAAAATTCATTCAGTAGAGTATCTCTACAATCTTGGGCAAAAGTCCTGAATAGATACTTCACTAAAGAAGATGTGTGAATGGCCAATTACCGCATGAAAAGGTGCTCAGCATCACTAGTCAGCAGAGAATTGCAAAATACAACTACAGTTAGCTACCACTTCACACCTAATGGAATAACTTAAATTTTAAAAATGATAACACCAAATGTTAGTAAAGAAATGTAGCGACATACGTTAAGACAGCATACATGCTGGTGAAAGTTTAGAACTGTACAATCACTTTGTGTGTGTGTGTGTGTGTGTGTGTGTGTGTGTGTGTGTGTGTTAGTCTCAGCCATGTCCGACTCTTTGCAACCCACATGGACTGTAGACCACCAGGCTCCTCTATCCATGTAATTCTCCAGGCAAGAATACTAGAGTGGGTAGCCATTTCCTTCTCCAAAGGATCTTTCCAACCAAGGGATTGAACAGGTTTTGCTGCAATGCAGTCATATTCTCTACCATCTGAGCCACCTTACAATCACCTTATAAAACTGTTTAGCAGCTTGTCACATTAAACATACACTTACACCATGACCCAGCAACTCAATTCCTAAGAATTTACCCAAGAGAAATGAAAACCATGACCACAAGAAGTCTTGCACAAAAGTATTCATAACATTACTCATGATAATCAAAAACAACAAAAACATCATCAATAGGGAAATAAATTCTAGTATATTCAAGACGTGAACCACCACCGGGCAAAAAAGAACTGTCTTTTCACGGTGCGTGTTCATATTCCTAATGGAGAGTTTGTCAGGGTTTCTTTGGTTTTTACAAGAACAATTCCACAGGACAATAATCACAAAGTGGTCACAAAGAGGCAGACACAACTTAGCAACTAAACAACAACAAAATTATTTACAAACCCTCTTGTGGTCCCACCGCTGGATGCTGTGCTTCTTGCTGGGGAGAGGCTTCCGTCAGGCCCATTAAATCATTCAACAAATGTGCTGTTAAAATCATGGTTGCTTCCTGGGGCGGCTGCTCCCACGAGCCCTAGCACTGGCCAGAGAAAATACCACCAACATCATCGCCCTTACACCGTCACAAGGGTTGAAAAGCCGTGTTTGAACAGAAAATAAGACTGAAACGGCTGTGGTGCGGCGTTTTACCTGTATGCCGTTTGGGCGCTCATGCGCACAAGGAGACGCGCCAGGGGTTTTTAATTAACTTGGATCACTTAATTGACTTGTAAGGAAGTCAATTTAGTTGACTTGTAAGTAAGTAACATCATGGACTCAATGGATGTGGTGAATGTGAGCAAACTCTGGGAGATAGCGGAGGACAGAGAAGCCTAGTGTGCTACAGTCCATGGGGTAGCAAAGAGTCAGACACAATTTATTGACTGAACAAGTATCAGTAGAAAATAAGGATATTGATCTTATATCAGTTTTATCTATCAAAGTATTTTCCCAAGATATTTTTCTTTTGCCATCTATTTTTTTCATAATCTTTCACATTATTTTATAAGTTAATATGTGTAATTATTTTCTTTGTTAAATACTGCCTATCAAGTCTCACAAGGTTTCCCTGGTAGCTCAGCTGGTAAAGAATCCATCTGCAATGCAGGAGACCTGGTTCGATTACTGGGTCAGGAAGATCCCCTGGAGAACAGATGGGCTACCCACTCCAGGATTCTGGGCTTCCCTGGTAGCTCAGATGGTAAAGAATCTGCCCACAGTGTGGGATGCCTGGATTCAATCCTTGGATTGGGAAGATCCCCTGGAGAAGGGAAGAGCTACCCACTCCAGTATTCTTGCCTGGAGAATTCCGTGGACAGAGGAGCCTGGCAGGTTACAGTCTGTGGGGTTGCAAAGAGTCTTACACAACCAAGCGACTAAACACACACACACACACACACGAAGTCTCACCATATCAAGAAAATGCTTATGCATTCTATAAACATCTTGTCACTAACAGCTACTTTAGATTCTAAAATGTATTTAAAATTTTAATTTCATAAATTTAGAATAGGTGTATGTTTCTGGACTCTAGCAAAAATAGGATTAACTCTATAATGGTAAACATCTTCCTTTCTTATTAACCTTTGCCTATGTCAAATACGTTTGTAAACCATTTTGCTTGTAGTATCTTAATACAGGGAAGAAATGAAAATAACATGTGCCCCTTTAAGGAACAGAAACACCAGTCATCCTGCAAGTCATAGATTTAAATATGTTCCATGACTCTCTGTCCTTACATTCAGTATCCAATCTATCCATCAAGTTCTCCAAAACATACCTCTAATATGCTCAGGTCTCTCCCTCCCCATCACTACCATCTCAATCCAAGCCACCATCATCTTCTGTTAGAACTATCACTATAATCCCCCTGGTGTCACCTGTCTTCCACTGTGACCTCTCCACCATCCATTCTCAACCCAGCAGCCAGAGTGCTGATTTTATTATTTATATAACACAGTCCCTTTCTCTTATTTAAAACGCCTAACGACTTTCTAATCACAATTAAAATAAAAACCAACTTCTTTCCTAGCTCACAAAGCCCTAGGTGATCTGCCCTTGCTTTCCTTTCCACCCACATCTTGGGCTACTCTCTTCCTCATATACTGCACTTTATCACAAAAGCCTTACTTAAGCTCCTGTAACATACACTGAAGTTCTTGAGAACCTTTTGTCTCTTGCAAGCTGTTCCCTAGAGTTAAGTACTCCTCTGCCAGCCCCAACCCCTCCAGTCTTCGCACTTTGCTAGCTACCTTGCCAGGGAAGTCTCCTTTGGCCTCGCAGTCACACCATATGATGTCACCCAATTTAATTCTCTGCACAATAGTTGTCACTTTGATTTTTTGTTTGCGTTCACTATTTACTAGCATATTTTTGTCTGCCCTCACTAAAACGTAAGTTCCAGGTTTTCAGACCTTGTCTTTCTTAACACTGTATACCCAGCACCAATAACTGTATTTGATATATAGTAGATAACTTTCAGAAAATTAGAACAACCCTGAAATACAGTGGCCCTTCTCTGAGGCAGTACTCAGAAAAAAGAGATTAGACAAATACCTATTAAGAAAGCTAGAGATTTTGATTCCAGGCAATACGATCAACCTGCAGTCTTCCGCCTTCTTTTACACTACTTGCATTTACTGCTGCGAACTTCTGCCCATTCTTCAATCCTGACCCTCCATGCTCTTACTCTATGAGCTGCCTACTGCCCTCAGTTCTTGCCTAGGCTCTTTAAACTTGATCTACAGTTTTGAACTTCCTATATCCTTGAAAAAAATTTTCTTCTTTAGGAATTAAACATAGAAGAAATAGTAAAGAATGCTGTAGCTGTACATAACCTCTTTATTACCCCTCCTGGATCTCCCATATGTATGCACTAACATTTCATAGTTATCAGGTTCTGTTCCTTCTATAATTCCTATTATACATGGAAACATGTTTAATAAAGGAAACTACCTTTATTCACATGACAGACCATTAACATCCATGAGAAGTGTTTTAACATGTCATTACAATATACAATTTCTCCTATAAAAATGCATTAATTATTAGTGAAAACTTTTAACTGATCTATAAAGATTTTATAGGGACAGAAACAAAAGAACTTACAAAGTCATAAACATAAATTTTGTGACTAAAATAAACTCCATGCTACATATGCCTTAGTTGGATGGCAAAGGATTACATTCCATGGATTTTCAGGGTTGGTCAGGAATAGTGAAAAAGAAAACATAAATGTTAAAGCCAGTAATGTCAAGGTTTTCTCTCCTTGGAATCTTATTCAAAGATACATTTTATGCTTCTATGCCAACCTATTTAGATTATCAAATAGCATCATATGTAACTATTAATATATACTATAAACAATTTACTTGACCGCCATGCATGCCTGCTCTTTAAAAGGTAATAATTCAGGACTTCCAGGAGATTTATAATGTACTAGCTATTCACTCAAAACAGATTTAAAAGTGTCCTGCCCTCCAGCAGAGCATTAGCCTTCACACCTGTTGTGAGGGACAAACACATCGATTTTTCTAGTTCTTCTCATAACAATTAAATACAGGTAGTTGAGGACAGAAAAAAATCTTAAGTCAGTTCTCTTGAAAAGGGGCCTCTAAGAATATTTAAATGTCCTTGGTCATATTTTTCAAATGTAAAGAATTTATGTGTCCATATAAACATTTCAGTCCATTTCTGTTTGTTCCTGAAAGCATTGTAATTCATAGATCAGCAAGTGTATATAAAGTGATTTATTTGTAGAAATTTGTCATTAAATTTATACCTTTCTGCACTTGGGAAAGGAGGTGTTTCTGAGAGCAGGCAGCTTGTCCACACTTGTACATAACAACTTTATGTCTAAGATCCTTTATATCAAATATACAAGTAAGTGCCCAAACCTTTTTGTTCCTATCAGAAAATAAGGATATAGGTAGGCTTGAATTAGAAGAAACTGTCCAGTTTGAGCACAAATTTGGGGAACAGGTGGCTGGTAAAATTTACCCAAAGTGAAATATTTCACTAACCTATTGCTATTCTCTAAGGGAGCTAGTAATTTTTAAAACAGAAACATGCTTGAGAGCAACATGTTATATTTAATACATACTAAATGATTTTGTGAACCTCAAACAAGATAAAATACTTATCATATAGGCAGGAACCAGCTGTATCTTTCGTTTTGACCACCAGTTCCCCCTCCCACCACGACTGGTCCATGTGCTCCCTCTGGGCGTGTCTGGTCAGTGTCTGACTGCTCCATCTCTTTTCTGTCCTCTTCCCCTTAGTCCTCTCCTCCGTGTAGTGCCACACTCACACAACCCCATTATGGTTATATTGTGCCTCTTTATTGCATTACTCAGACTTCCCTGCTCTGATGACTAGTTCTTAGAAGGTCACCTTGCCCTTCTCCTCTAATTGCTGACCATTGCACAGTTTGTCTCTCTTCTGCATTTTCTCAGGTGGTGAGCTGCCACTGCCTACTTCAGGTTGAAAATATTTTGCCTTTCAGTGAACTTCCTGGAAAGTTCTTCATCTTTTGCATCTGAATGTCTTTATAGGAATGTCTTCCATCCAGTCATAGAATATTATTACGAGTATAAAGGAGGCCTTTCAGAACAATGAGTACCCAACTAACTCATAGCATCACCAATAGCTGGCTTTATTATCTCAGTATTTGCTAAGGTAAGGGCTCAACTGAAAGAACCTGGATGTATCCTAGAAGTAAGTCTTAAATGACTTGATGTTAGTGTCACACAGATGAGGGGAATGGATTAACGGGATTTATGAAAAATTTCAACCACTCCTCCCATATTGACTCATCTTGAGCACACTTTCACTGAAATACCTTCCCTTATATCCTTCCATCAGATCATATCCATCCTTCAAGTTCTGATTAGTCTAAATGAATGAGGGCCTGTAAGAATGTCCTTTCTAGTTCTAACAGACCAGCAACAAGCACTTTAGGAAATGTCTCTGTGGTTACATCCAGAACCTCAGGGCAAAACCCTGCCTCTTTTTCCCATACTGCTTGCTCTGTTGGGAAGTCTCTGATTCCTACCACATAAAGGATTATCTCTCTGCCCAGACCCATTAAATTAACACTTTGATAGTTATACGCTTGACTCTCAATTCCAACCTCAGCCCTGGACTGTTGTACATTCCTCCCCTTGGCTCCATATTCTCAGGCTCTGCTTTTAGGAAAACAGACTGCAGACAATCCCTCATGGCCAAGCTTAATTCTGATTAATCTAAAAGATGAAAGCACGGAAAAATTAAAATACACACTCGGTGAGAACACGTTTGCCCCAACACTGGCCTCTTAACATAAGCTGACCAATCCAAGATTTGATCACCTATCACCATTAAACAACAGAGCGTAAATGGTTGGATGGCATCACCGACTCAATGGACATGGGTTTGGGTGGACTCCAGGGAGTTGGTGACAGACAGGGAGGCCTGGCATGCTGCGGTTCACAGGGTTGCAAAGAGTCGGACACGACTGAGCGACTGATCTGAACTGAACACAATTAAAGTAAAACACAAATACCATCATCTGACTTTCCCCTCATTCAATTGCAATTCAGGTTCATAACTTTTGAGTCTTTACCTGGTTACAAATTTTTCCTTCTGAGTCCTTATATTTCCATCCCTCCAGACTTCCAGGCTGGTACTTGTGGTATTCTCCTTGGCAGAGGAGCCTCAGATTTATTCAGCAAACATTTCTTTGACTTATGCCTTTAGTTCCCCAAATCCTGTGACTTTAGGTTGGATCTCTCTGTCATGGCCTTGTGTTTACAAGTTGTAGTCCACACGACTAAGCGACTTCACTTTCATTTTTCACTTTCATGCCTTGGAGAAGGAAATGGCAACCCACTCCAGTGTTCTTGCCTGAAGAATCCCACCCCCACTCACCCAGGGATGGGGGATCCTGGTGGGCTGCCCTCTATGGGGTCGCACAGAGTCAGACACAACTGAAGTGACTTAGCAGCAGCAGCAGTCCCTGGGTCAGAGAAAGGGACACTAGGTAATTTTTATTTCATTTTTAAATCACTTATTTCTATAATGATAGTTGGTGCACTGTAAGAGTTTTGTGAACTAAGTTCAGTTCAGTTCAGTCGCTCAGTCGTGTCTGACTCTTTGCAACCCCATGAACTGCAGCACACCAGGCCTCCCTGTCCATCACCAACTCCTGGAGTTCACTCAAACTCATGTGTATCAAGTCGGTGATGCCATCCAGCCATCTCCTCCTCTGTCGTCCCCTTCTCCTCCTACCCCCAATCCCTCCCAGTATCAGGGTCTTTTCCAGTGAGTCAACTCTTTGCATGAGGTGGGCAAAGTACTGGAGTTTCAGCCTCAGCATCAGTCCTTCCAATGAACACCCAGGACTGATCTTCTTTAGGATGGACTGGTTGGATCTCCTTGCAGTCCAAGGGACTCACAAGAGTCTTCTCCAGTACCACAGTTCAAAAACATCAATTCTTTGGCCCTCAGATTTCTTTAAAAAGAAAAATAAGTCTATCAAGATGCAGATCCCACAGACATTATATATTACCATTCCAGGAAAGAACTTAAAACCATGAATGCCTGCAAATCTCCTATTAGCATGGCATGTGAAATTTATTCCTATTTAAAATATATAAAACTTGTCCCAAAGTAGAAAAAACTGTGTGCAAATTATACAGTCTGAAATAAAGATATTAATTAGCTAGCTTTGAACTGCAAGTAAATTGTCTGCAATTTAAAGATTCTTATTTTTTACAACTCCTTTAATTTTCTCCCACCTTTAGTTTTATTTTTATGTAAAAAACTAAAGCTATGTTACTTTCCAGTCAATACAGAGGTTACCAATTGAAATTCAGCCAACAATTCTAACCACTTTGAACTTGTGTCTCATTAAAAAGAAAAGCATTTACCAGTACTATATTCCAGTTCCCTAGGTAACCAAGACTTCATTTCAAAACGGACTGGATAGTCACAAGTAAGCATAATATACACACATACACTAAACCAAACAAAAGGCAATTTTACTTCTATTGCTAAAATAGATTTGACCAAGTGCTTTTGCATGATGACAGATGGTAGCTGCATTAATATTTATGTTGGACATGGCAAGAGAGGCTCAAAGGAAAAGGAGTTCATATTGAAGATTTATCCTTGGAAATAGGTAAAAATCAAGTTCTCAGTGTAGAATGACCACAGGTTCCCAAATATGAGCATGAATCCATGCTCTGCCACCCTAAACAGATATATTATCTTACATAAGTCTTATGTTCTCTAAACCTCAGTTTCCCCATGAATTAGAACTAAATTATAAGACTTCAATGGAAATTAAGTGAGCTAATGCTTATAAATCATAATTATAGCTACCATTTTCCACATGCTTTCCCTGGATTCATACTTAGTTGCTCAGTCGTGTCTGACTCTTTGATATCTCATGGACTGTAGCCCACCAGGCTCTTCTGTCCATGGGATTCTCCAAGCAAGAGTACTGGAGTGGGTAGCCATTCCCTTCTCCAAGGGATCTTCCCAACCCAGGGACCAAACCCAGGTCTCCTGCATTGCAGGTGGATTCTTTACTGTCTGAGGTATCAGGGAAGCCCCAACCCAGATTAGACATACATAACAATTAGTCAGTTCAGTTAAGTTGCTCAGTCATCTCTGACTTTTGGAACCCCATGGACTGCAGCACGCCAGGCTTCCCTGTCCATCACCCATGCCCAGAGCTTGCTCAAGCTCATGTCCATCGAATCAGTGATGCCATCCAACCATCTCATCCTCTGTCGTCCCCTTCTTCTGCCTTCAGTCTTTCCCAACATCAGAATCTTTTCCATTGAGTTGGTTCTTCACATCAGGTAGCCAAAGTATTGGAGTTCAGCTTCAGCATCAGTCCTTCCAATGAATATTCAGAACTTATTTCCTTTAGGATTAACTGGTTTGATCTCCTTGCAATCCAAGGGACTCTCAAGAGTCTTCTCCAGCACCATGGTTCAAAAGCATCAATTTTTTATCACTCAGCCTTCTTTATGGTCCAAGTCTCACATCCATACATGAATACTGGAAAAACCATAGCTTTGACCTGATAGACCTTTGTCAGAAAAGTAATGTCTCTGCTTTTTAATATGCTCTCTAAGTTTGTCATAGCTTTATTTCCAAGGAGCAAGCATCTTTTAATTTCATGGCTGCAGTCACCATCTGCAGTGATTTTGGAGCCCAAGAAAATATTGATGAGGTAAATATTGGCACCTTCATTTTACTGACAAAGTAAGATTCTAAGAGTTTAGATAATTTGTTCATGGCCTCACAACTGATAAGTGGTAGGGGTGAAATTCAAAACTAAGGTTTCAAAGTCCTTGCTCTGGACCACTCCACTGTCCTGCAGCAAGATTGTACCTTAATTACAGTAGGCATTCGATAATGCTTTTTCTTATTAATTAGTATTGCAAATGCAAGGGGCACTTTTAGGGCTTCCAACTTGCATGACTCTAGAGGAACAATTCACATCTGAGTCTACATGAATGGCACACCCTTAGGAGTTATGCATTGAACAGCTAGTATTTCTGTACATGGTAATCCTTGGCACTATTTTTCACAGGTCTCTGTAATTAAGAAAGGAGAGATGGAAATATATTTCAAAGAGAATCTTTATTTGTAGTGGGCCCATAATATTTTGGCTCTCCCAGCAGCTTTAGAACAACTTTCACGTGTTTAAAGAATGCCCTAAATTATGACTCTTATCTCTAAAGCTAGAACTCAGAACCCCTTTTCCTTGCTTAGGAAGTTTGAGTGCAAGTATATATAATCATGGGGCATGAATTAAGCCAATCAAGATCATCTGTATTTCATTCCAGAAGTAGTAAACATGGGGCACCATACCTGACTTCCCTGTTTAGTTAGTTAGTTAGTTAAGTCACTCAGTCGTGTCCGACTCTTTGCGACCCCATGGACCGCAGCCTACCAGGCTCCTCCGTCCATGGGATTCTCCAGGCAAGAATACTGGAGTGGGTTGCCATTTCCTTCTCCGACTGTTTACCTCATCTTAAAATGTTTAATTTTCACTTTTGCCATCTCCTTACAGCATGATCTTCATACTGGGTCACCAATTCTCACTTTCCACCATCACAATAGTTTAACAAAGTTTTCTAAATAACTCTTCTCTTCCTAAATAACTTTTTTGGCAATGCCAGCTGTCAAGATAGAAATATTTTTCAGTCTCTCCTCATGATATATACTTGATATAAGTGGATGGCACATAGAAAGTGCTCAGTAAATGCTAGTTCCCTTGCTGTCTTCCCTTCACATCCCATTTCCTCTTCAAGAACAGGAACTAGGCCTTATATACCTACTGCTGCTGCTGCTGCTAAGTCGCTTCAGT
>SJYT01051287.1:23710-38814 GCA_006410635.1 Cephalophus harveyi | reverse complement strand
CCACAGATGGCAGCCCATTGGGCTCCGCCATCCCTGGGATTCTCCAGGCAAGAACACTGGAGTGGGTTGCCATTTCCTTCTCCAATGCATGAAAGTGAAAAGTGAAAGTGAAGTCGCTCAGTCGTGTCTGACTCAGCGACCCCATGGACTGCAGCCCACCAGGCTCCTTCATCCATGGGAGTTTCCAGGCAAGAGTAGTGGAGTGGGATGCCATTGCCTTCTCCATATATATACCTACTACTACTACACCCAAAGCATCCAGTGTTGTATGTCAGGAGGTGCACAACATGTTGACTTGGTGATGATGGTGGTGGTAAGGACCCAAGACACAACTACAAAGCACAAAAAAGTGCCCATAACTACTTGCTGTAGGCAAATATGTTGTTCCTTCAAAATTAATATCCCCAAGTGTTGGTATTTGAAGGAAAGGCTTGTGGAAAGTGAAGAGGTCATGAGGACAGAGACCTCATGATCAGGATTAGTGCCCTTATAAAAGAGGCCCCAGAGAGTTTTCATGCCCCTTCTGTCACGTGAGGATACAATCAGAAGGTGACTGTCTCTGAACCAGGAAGTAGGCCTCACCAGATATAGATCTGTCAGTGCGATAATCCTGGACTTCCAGCCTTCAGAACCGTGAGAAAGAAACTTGTTTAAAAGACACCCCATCTATGATATTTCAGTTATAGTAGCCTAAACAGACTAAGACATCACCCATGCCTAAATACTGTATTTCATTTTACAAGTGTCCTATGGAAAAGAAACAAAATTAAATACCAACTTTTACTAATCATCTTTTCCCTTTTAAATAATGGATTTTGTTTTTTCATATAATCCTTCACAGAGCCTTCTTTCTATCTTGAACTATTTTTCTTTGTTCAACTATCTCTTTTGTTTCATTAGAACTCTCAACTGAGCATTCCCAAAGGCTCTGGGCAATGTAAATTAATTCCTAGGGGCTCAGCCTTAATCATCTGGTAACAGAGCAGTAGTGAGAATATGACCTGCCTTGGGTATCAGGAGTTGCCCAGGCTGCCTAGTGATAACCATTATTTATACAGACACACCCTTCACAAGAACCTTAACCCCTTCTACCCTGTCAGCAACTTTAATGGTTTAATGATCCTTAAAGCCTGTGATACTATGAACACCGATTACCCATCTCCGAAGCCTGTTCAGGCTCTCCAGGTTAGCCAGGTTGGTCTTCACCATCTCCTGTAACACTAGCCGATCACTGCTTTCTGTATTTGTGCATGTGCCTCCACAGAATCTGCCCATCCATCTCTTCTTTTGAACTTCAGTGAAATGCCCCTTCTGCCTCTCCTCCAGCTCCAGAGTAAATGTTAGTAATTATTCAAGGAATATTAATTTTTTTCTTAAATTTAATTTTTATTTTATCTTGGAATATAGCTGATTTACAATACTGTGTTAGTTTCAGGTGTACAGCAAAGTGATTCAGTTTCATATATATATATATATAAGTGAAAGTATTAGTCGCTCAGTCATGTCCAACTCTTTGTGACCCCATGAACTGTAGCCCACCAGACTCCTCTGCCCATGGAATTCCCCAGGCAAAAATACTGGAGCTGATTGCCACTTCTTTCTCCAGGAGATCTTCCTGACCCAGGAATCAAACCCAGGTCTCCCATACTGTGGTCAAATTTTTTATTATCTGAGCTACCAGAAAAATTATATTCAGTTATATATGAATATACATATATATATGAAACAATCACTTTGCTGCACACCTGAAACTAATATGAGTGTATATATATATATATAACACTGAATATATATATATATATATATAAAACTGAATCATTTTCCTGTACAACTGAAACTAACACAATATTGTAAATCAACTACATTCCAAAGTAAAATAAAAATTGTTGTTCAGTCATGTCCAACTCTTTGCAACCCCATGGACTGCAGCATGCCAGGCTTCCCTGTCCATCACCATTTCCCAGAGCTTGCTCAAACTCATGTCCATGGAATCAGTGATGCCATCCAGCCGTCTCATCCTCTGTCATCCCCTTCTCCTCCTGCCTTCAGTCTATACCAGCATCAGGATCTTATCCATTGAGTCAGCCCTTCACATCAGGTGGCCAAAGTATTGGAGTTTCAGCTTCAGCATCAGTCCTTCCAATGAATATCCAGGGTTGATTTCTTTTAGGATGGACTGGTTTGATCTCTTTGTTGTCCAAGACTCTCAAGAGTCTTCTCCAACACCACAGTTCAAAACCATCAATTCTTTGATGCTCAGCCTTCTTTATGGTCCAAGTTGCACATCCATACATGGATACTGGAAAAAAACATAGCTTTGACTATATGGACCTTCAACAGCAAGGTTATGTCTCTGCTCTTTAATACGTTGTCTAGGTTTGTCATAGCTTTTCTTCCCAGAAGCAAGTGTCTTTTAATTTCATGCCTGCAGTCACCATCCACAGTGATTTTGGAGCCCAAGCAAATGAAGTCTGTCATTGTTTCTTTTTTTTCCCATCTATTTGCCATGAAGTGATGGGACCAGATGTCATGATCTTCATTTTTTGAATGTTGAGTTTTAAGCCAACTTTTTCACTTTCCTCTTTCACATTCATCCAGAAGCTCTTTAGTTTGTCTTCACTTTCTGCCATAAGGGTGGTGTCATCTGTATATCTGATGTCATCTGCATATCTAATTTAAATAAAAATTAAATTTAAGAAAAATATTAACATTCACTGAGTAATTATTAGCATTCTATATTCATTCTATTAGGTTAGTACAAACATAACTGTGGTTTCAGACCATGAATTTTAAATCATTATATTAATAACTAGGCTCAAACACATCTTTATTAATCAAAATAGGAACCATTACAATTAACAATTTGGCCAACAAGAAATAAGTTTGTTTATTCCTGTAGCATAAAAATCCATGCTTCAGGATTCAATGAACTAACTCTTGGAAAGCGTTTTCTGCATCCTGCTGGTTGTGAAAGCTTCCCAGGTGGCACTAATGGTAACAACCTGCCTGCCAAAGCAGGAGATGAAAGAGGCACAGGTTCAGTCCCTGAGTTGGGAAGATCCCCTGGAGGAGGGCATGGCCACCCACTCCAGTATTCTTGTCTGGAAAATACCGTGAACAGAGGAGCCTGGAGGGCTATAGCCCATAGGGTCATGAAGAGTTGGACATGACTGAAGCAAATTAACACACATACACACATATATATATATCCATTATTTTTCAGATTCTTTTCCCATATAGGTAATTACAGAGTATTGAGTAGAGTTACCAATGCTATACAGTAGATCCTTGTTGATTATCTATTTTGTATAGTGGTGAGTATACATTAATCCCAGGCTCCTAATTTATCCCCCCTACCTTTCCCCTTTGGTAACCATAAATCTGTTTGCAAAGTTTGTGTCTTTTTCTATTTTGTAAATAAGTTCACTTGAATCATTTTTTAGATTTCATATATAAGTGATATATGATATTTGTCTTTGTCTGACGTACTTCACCCAGTATGCTCATCTCTAGGTCCATCCAGGTTGATATACCACATCTTTATCCATTCATCTGCTGATGGACATTTAGGTTGCCTCTATGTCTTGGCTATCGTCAACAGTGCTGCAATGAATTTTTTTTAATTGGAGCATAATTGCTTTACACTGTTGTGTCAGTTTCTGCTGTACTGCAAAGTGAATCAGCCATGTGTATACATGTATCCCCTCTCTTTTGGGTTTCCTTCCCATTTAGGTCACCACAGAACACCGAGTTCCCTATGCCTTACAGTATGTTCTCCTTAATTATCTGTTTTATACATAGTAGTGTACATATGCCAATCTCATTCTCTCAAATCAGCCCACCCACTGCCTTTCCCCCATGGTCTCCATACATTTGTTCCCTAGTATATGTCTCTATTTCTGCTTTGCAAAACATATCATTTATACCCTCTTTCTAGATTCCACATATATACAGTAATATATTTGTTTTTCTCCACTTCATTCTGTATGTGAGTCTCTAGGTCCATCCATGTCTCTGCCAAAGACACAGCATTATTACTTTTTATAGCTGAGTAATATTCTGTGGTATATATGTACCACATCTTCTTTATTCATTTCTCTATTGATAGACATTCAGGTTGCTTCCACATCTTGGCTATTGTAAATAGTGCTGCAATGAACATTGGGGTGCATGTATCTTTTTGAATTACAGTTTTCTTTGGGTACATGCACAATAGTGGGATTGCTGAGTTATACAGTAGTTTGATTTTTAGCTTTTTATGGAACCTCCATACTGTTCTCCACAGTGGCTGTAGCAATTTACATCCCACCAACAGGGTAAGAGCGTTCCCTTTTCTCCACACCTTCTCCATCATTTATTGTTTGTAGATTTTTTTGATGATGGCAATTCTGACCATTTTGAGGTGATAACTCATTGTAGTTTTGATTTGCATTCTTCTAATAATTACTGATTTCCAGCATCTTTTCATATGTTTGTTGATCATCTGTATATCTTCTCTGGAGAAATGTCTATTTGAGTCTTCCACCTATTTTTTTTATTGGGTTGTGTTTTGTTTTGTTTTTTACTGCACTGCATGAGCTGTTTGTGTATTTTGGAGAGTGATCCTTTGTCAGTTACTTCATTAACAAATATTTTCTCCCATTCTGAGGGTAGTCTTTTCATCTTGTTTATGGTTTCATTTCCTGTGCAAAAGCCATTAAGTTTAATTTTGTCCCATTTGTTTATTTTTGTTTTTATTTTCATTACTCTGGGAGGGGTCAGAAAAGATCTTGCTGTGATTTATGTCAAAGAGCATTCTACCTATGTTTTCCTCTAGGAGTTTTATAGCATCTGGCCTTACATTTAGGTCTTTAATCCATTTTGAGTTTATTATCCTGTATGGTGTTAGACAGTGGTCTAGTTTCATTCTTTTACATGTAGCTGTCCAATTATCCCACATCACTTATTGAATAGAATGTCTTTTCTTCATTGTATATTCTTGCCTCCTTTGTCATAAAGTAGGTGACCATAGGTGGGTGTGTTTATCTCTGAGCCTTCTTCTATTCTGTTCCATTGATCTATATTTCTGTTTTTGTGCCAGAGCTATACTGTTGAATCTATAGCTTTGTAGTATAGTCTGAAGTCAGGAGCCTGATTTCTCCAGCTCCATTTTTCTTTCTCAAGATTGCTTTGGCTATTCGGGATCGTTTGTGTTTCCATATAAATTGTAAAAAATTTTGTTCTAATTCTGTGAAAAATCCCATTGGTAATTTGATAGGGGTTGTTTCGAATCTGTAAATTTCTTTGGGTAGTAAAGTCATTTTCACAATATTGACTCTTCCAATCCAAGAACCTGGTATATCTCTCCATCTATTTGTGTCATCATGGATTTCTTTCATCACTATCTTAGCGTTCTCTGCATACAGGTCTTCTGCCTCCTTAGATAGGCTTATCCCTAGGTATTTTATACTTTTTGTTGTAATAGTAAGTGGGATTGTTTCCTTAATTTCTCTTTCTTATCTTTTGTTGTTAGTATATAGGAATACAAGAGATTTCTGTGTATTAATTTTGTATCCTGTAACTTTACTAAACTCATTGATTAGCTCTAGTAGTTTTCTAGTGGTACCTTTAGGATTTCTATGTATGGTATCATGTCATCTGCAACGTGACAGTTTACATCTCCTTTTCTAATTTGGATTCCCTTTGTTTCCTTTTTCTTCTCTGATTGACATGCCTAGGACTTTCAAAACCATGTTGAATAATAGTGGCAAGAGTGCACACTCTTGTCTTGTTCCTGATCTTAGAGGAAATGCTTTCAGCATTTCACCACTGACCATGATGTTTGCTGTGGATTTGTCATATATAGTCTTTATTAAGTTGAGGTAGGTTCCTTCTATGCTCACTTTCTTGAGAGTTTTTATCATAAATGGGTGTTGAATTTTGTCAAAAGTTTATTCTTCATCTATTGAGGTGACCACGTGATTTTTATTCTATGCCACAACAGGAGATACACTCAGGCTAGGGTGTACAATGGCTTCAGTACAGACCAAGGGTATAGTTTTTACTTTGCCCTGCCTTCCACAAATTGCCCACTACATTCTCCTTTGATTCCCTAAAGGTTCATTTCTGTCCCAGCAGATTTCCCCACTGTGAAGGGGTGGTTTTCTGAGTACAGGAACATCTCTCCTTACCTTCAACTTCCCACCAGGATTTCTGGTCCCTTTTTTGATTCCTCTTTTCTTCCTTTCTTTTTCTTTCTTTCGTCCTACCTGATTGCCATGCAATTTTTCTTGTTCTTTAAGTTGTCTGAAGTCTTCCACAATGTTCAGCAGGTGTTCTGTGAGAACTGTCCCATTTATAGATGTATTCTGGATGTGCTTGTGAGGAGAGAGGAATTCTGCATCCTCCTATTCCATCATCTTGACACCTCCCCTCTCAACATTAATTTTTGTATCTGTGATATGAGAGCAACAGAACCTACTTCAGCGTTGTTCTCAGGATTAGATGGCATAAGGTATGTAAAGCACCTGGCACAGTGCCTGATATATAACAAAGCTCAATAGAAATAGGCTTCCTGCCTTCTCCTCCTCCAGCCCTCAGTGGTCTCTCTTCTCCCTGTCTCTTCTAATATAGTGTTTTATTTCTTCTTCCACTTGTCGAGGCCCTAGCAAGCTCTTTTATTTAATTTAGTCAGTTATTTAATCAACGTTGAATTTGTCTAAAACTGTTCTATGAATTTGGGATGATGTACAAAATACACTCAGGGGCTTGTCTTCAACAAATGCACAGTGTATAATGGGCAGTAAATTGTTTTAATTAAATATAATTGTACTACAAGGTAGTCTCTGCTACAAAGAAGTGATGTATAAAGGACAGAGTGACAGACACTGCTACAGAATATGAATGAAAACCTCAGCAAAAAGATATTTAAGCTGGTTATAAATAATTAATAAAACTTCATAGAATATGGCCAAAAAGTTTCTCAAGCAGAGAAAAGAAAATTTGTCCTAAAGAAATAGCTCACTATAGGAAAAAATCCTGTAGGCATATTTTGGCTTATTGTATTATTAATGGTGATTATCAAGACCATATTTTTTAAAGCAACAAACAGGATACCTAAATACAAAGGAAATTATAGGGATAATGAAACAAAACATTTGGAAAACCTAAATGTCTAGTTGTCATTTCTAGGAAAGAAAAATGAATGAACAAAAACCTGATTATAAAAAAATAAGGAAACGGTTAAATAAGTAGTGACTGTAACAAATCAAGGTACTATATAGACTTTAATAATGATAATAATGGAATAAATGTAATATCATTTCAAATTTCTTAAATAATCTAAAATTGAAAGTTCTTATAATGTGTGAACAAAGACTTCAAAGGAAAATGCCTAAGAAAAACATGGCTGTTATTTGATGTGGCACTGGTCATTATTTTATAAAAATCTTTTTGAAATCTTCTTAAAGTGTACAATTTCAAAAAGAAAAGATGAGGTGTTACTATTCAAGAAATGCTTTTATGTTTATAAAATTATTTTAAAATATTTTTCAGATTAACTTATAACAATTTTTTACTTGCACTAAAAACAACAAACCGGAAGCATCAAGTATTCACTAAAGTAAATATTCCCACAATGTTAATTTACACTGAATTCTGGGAGCTTCTACCTTGTCCCTCCCTATCTCCAAAACTCAAGTCACTTCCATTTAGAAAGATTGTAGGGTTTTTTTCACCCAGTGAAGAGCATATTTAATATTCAAAGCACAGAGCATTTAATTACCTGCGGTATAAGGATTTTCAACTGAAGTTGCCTCAATAAGAACACATTTATTTGGTGACAAAATGGATTCTCCTAATTCTTGCCTTTTCCAAACAGTAAGACAAAACAGGAAAACCTTCACCAGACACATGATGCCTAAACGTGAAATCAGTTGTCAGTCTAATGTGGAGTCAGAAGAAAGAATAAGGGAAGATCAAAAGTTAAGAAAAAGGAATATGCTAACTCCTAGTAGTTTTTCTATTTCCTAACATTTAAAATCATGAATGCTTTAGCATTTGACTTTTAATGTGCCTGAAAGATCCATTCTTGAGTTTCTTATTAACTGTTACAGAATTTTACTTTCTCAAATTACAAGATTAATGCACACATTTTTAAGAAAATATCAAAATAATTAAGAGTCTTAAGAATGTCACACATCCAATTTTAAAGAAGGAAACTGGACTGACTTTACATTATTACTGTCTTTTAAGTGTGATGGATATGCATATGTGTTTTATTAAATTTTTAATAAATGTAACAAACTACGCTACAAGCAGTAAAATAATTATTTCCTTCAACACTCAGGATTTTTTTTTTTCATTTGTGGTGAATACCACAGTTTCTCTTTCACAGGAATTATTAATCTTGAAAGGTCAACTATAAATATCTTTTCCTAATATCTTTGTGGCTGGGTAAAACTAAGCATCTGCTTAATGAGCATGATGCTCATCAGCCTTGGTTTTCTTTCTGTGGCTAGAGGAGACCAGCAACTCCAGATACATTTCCTAGAGCTACTCAGCAACAAGGGCCCAAAGTTTTCTGAGGTACCTGCTAGTACGAGGAGTTAGCAAGTGAAAGAGAAAAGGCAGTGAGCTTTCTGAATCTCCAAATGTTACATCTCCAGAAAATGTAACAAGCATCTGTCACTTATGTAAATAAGTCACATTTAAGCAGCACATTACTGTTTCTGAAGCATCTTATACACATATCCTCCTCCCTATAGATGATAGAACAATCTCAGAGAGCCCAAGATCATGGCATGGCCACAGCTACTGAAGAGGCTGGAGATGAAATCTTCCTGCCCCAAATCTTAAGCTCTTCCAAGCGCACCACCATAGCCCATGGTGTTTAGAGTCAGACAAACCTATGCTTAATTGTCGTAGTTTCTGCCGCTTCCTAGTTTTGGACAAGTCACTCAAGACCTCTGTGTCTCAGCTTCCTCATTTGCAAAATGGAATAACAGGAGCCTAGATAGCTTACGCTTGTTATGAGCACAAAATACTATAGATAAATAAATCCCTTAGCACACTCGCAGCCCTGAGATCATCCAGTTGCTCTGTTTGTTGTAATTGCTGCTGTTGTTGCTGTCTTTTGTCTCTAAATGCAGCCACCGGGATGATTCTTGTAGAAGGCAGCATAGTATGGTGGCTAAGAATGTTGAGCTCTCAAGCTAAACCCATCTGGGTTCAAAACCTACCACTGCTAGGTAAAAGCCATATGACTCTAAGCAGATTGCTTAATAATAACCTTTTGTTATCTCCATTTCTTTTAAAATGAAGGCAATGATAATAAACCTAACTCTTTTGGCTTTTGGGAGGATTAAACAAAGTGCACACTTGGAATACTTATAATAGTGCCTAATCTATAGAAAGCACTTAATAAGTGCTAACTTTAATCTGTTGTCAATGTTATCTTATTAATTTCCAGCAGCTTCCCCCAAGGTTCTGACATTAAACTTACTTTAAGACATCTGGACATCTGTTATGTGTAGATTATGGCAATACATGGAAAGAAAGTGACACTTCCTGGGTGTGGTTACAATCTATTTTACTAGCTAGGATATAAATCTATATTTACAATGCAAGGCATCATAATCTAACTGTCAATGAAGGGTAAAGACAACAGGGAGGACAAGAGTCAAGAGGAGGAAACCATTTTGAAAGCAGTAGCCTTTCATTTGGGGGAGCAGGTTTGTTATTTATGGCCAAAAGAAGAAAAAGAAGTGAGACCTGGTTCCAAGACTGAAATTTCATGGTCCTATAATATTAGTTTAAAAATCAAGGGAAATAGGACTCTTTAATCCATTTTTATTTTATCTTGAAAGTTGAAGCATTAAGAAAGTCATATACCCCCTGTTCATATCCTAGGTTCTCAAGAGAAAGGACATTTAATTCCAGAAATCAGTAGAAAGAAATAACCTCAGCATGAAAAACAATCATTATCAAAAAAGGAAACAGTAATTGAGTGTATGTATGTGTGTTGTGCACGTGTACATATATATATTCAGAGGCACTTACAATGGCATCTTTTTGTTTCTGATTTCTCTTCAGGCTTATGTAAACCTCATCACAACCTTAAGCAGGTCAAATTCACAAACCAGCTTTTAGCAATCACTGGGGTAAAGTGAACTTCAGAGTATAACAGGTGTGGACCAGATCTATACTGGCAGAGCAAAGCAAAGAATTGGAATTAGATCATTTTAATCAAAATGTTTGTTTGGCTTCGGTTACTGAAATAACTTCTTTCCTAAAATCTGCTTCCGCTTCCTGATTCTGTTTGCTGAGAATAACAACTTTTTCAGACTGATCATGCCAACAATCCCAGCCCAGGGAACAGGAGCCACAGTGGGTTAAACTGAAAATCACAAGCCAGGCCAGTAAATGGAGATGAATTGTTAGTGTTCCTAGAAAGAACAGCTCCGTTTTCCAGATTTCCTGAGGAAGGAGCTGCATAAAGTGGTTTATTTGATTTTGCAGACGGAAGCAGGTAGCACGAATCTAGCAGGAAACAGAGCCCTCGAGGGAATATTCAGAGAATGTTTAAAAGGAAGCATTGTAGAAAAAATTTTAAATAACTATTTCAAACAAAGTTGGAGATACTATGTGGAGTAAAGGGCACAAGCTGTAAATCCCTACACCACTACTTACTGGTGATATCTTGAGCAATCCTCTCAACCTCTCTGAGCCTCAGTTTTCTCATCTTTAAAATGGGGAGAGAACAATACACCCTTTGCAGGGTTAAACTATCATAAATTACAATGTATATAAGTTGCCTGGCCCTTATTAGGTATTCAAAATGAATAGCCATCACAATGACAAATATGTATTTGGCAAATATGTATTGGACACTTGCAAGATCACATAAGTCTTTGAATCCAAGGTGCTCAAAGTCCAGTGGCAGAGAAATAGCCTAATAGATTTTAACTGATGCTACAATTTAAAAAGCATAAATAAGATAGTTTTGGAATCATGGACCAAGGTACAGAGCAATCAAATGCATAGAGGAGAAGCCCAGGAAAAACAGTGTTTGAACCGTCTTGAAAGGCATACAGGAACACTTTCAGTGGAGAAGGAAAGAAATGGCATTTCAGTCTGGGGGCCTGCATATACAACAGCATGAAAATACAAAAACCCCTGGTGCATTCAGGGAACCTTAAGTAATCACTTTCTGGGAGCCCTCAAACATTTAATTTGTCATGAGGATTTAAATAGGCCATTCGTGCCGTTTTATCCAAAACAGTAAAACTGTATTTGCAACAAATATGGCCATGCAACATATATATATGGCCATAAGGCAACTGACAATTTGCTCCTATCCTACATTTAGCATTGTCACCGAGCAATTTTGACAATTTTGAAGGGTTAGTTTTCTTCAGTGAATAAAGAGGTAGTGTTAAAAGTGACTCTTCCCCCAACATTCAGGCATTTTTCAGTTTAGTGAATGATGCACATTTTGACTGTAATAACGGATCTATTTCCTATACATCTAATAGATGAAAAACATGTTTTTATTTCCTTCTCTGCACAATAACTGGAATAATTTTTTAAATGTATATTGCTTTTGTTTAACATTGTAACAATAAAGCACTACGAAAATTCATGACTAAACTTTTGGGACTATATTTAACACTGTGAAAGGAATTTCTCTGTTTATATACTAAGAACACTAATGCCAAAATAACACGTGGATTTAGCACCCAGGTTTCTGTCAGACCGAATATAATAGTGTCAACTTTTGACTGAGTTCTTCAATGTTTTTTTAATATTTTAAAGCATAACATCTGAGCCATTTCTGAGTCAAAGTCTTTAGTTACAGTAAATCTTTCCTAGAGTTTATTAGTCTTGGGATAATCAACTATTTGCCGAAGGGAAAGAAACATCACACCCAGGAGCAAACTCAAGTTGTCAGACAGCAAAGAACATGCATCGCTCTCAGCATGCTGTTGAGATGACCCTTAGAGAATCAAGATGGAATCATTATTCAGAGCCACAACAAGCTAGAAAAACACCTTCATTTTCTACACTGGGAAACTGTGATCCTTGAAAACTGGAACTGTGGCTTACTGGCCTACGAAGTTACATCAGTTAGGGACTACACACCCAACCCAAACCAGCTTGAAGGTTTTTGATTGAACTAACAGTCCAAAGGTGAGGCAGATTTTGAGGTGTGGCCCAATGCAGGTGCTTACCTACGGCAATGATGTTACCAGCACATAGTTGCTTTTTCCTCTTTATCTATCATTGCCTTCTGCTCTGTTGGCTTTCATCCAAGACTCCATGTAGTAATAAGTGACTCCAGCTCCACCCTCTCCCAACACCAAGCCAAGAGGAAAAGAAGATCCATTTCCCACAGCTCTCCCCAAAGTCTAGGATCCTCCTGAACCCAGTTCTGTCACTTGCCTCCTCTGAATTAATCTCGTTCCTGGGCCCAAACCACAGAAATGCCATTCTTCAGGAAAAGATACGGCCCTGAAACTGGAGTCCCACCTGGCTCACACGCACAGAAGATAGAGAATGTATGGCTCCCCAGTGAAACTTGAAAATTATTGCCAAAAGGCAGGGGAAGGGATTCTAGAGAGGTAAACACCTAATTAATCCTATTTCTGCTCCTTACTTCATGCTACCTAGGGAAAGTCAATTACTTAAGTTTTAGTTTCCGAATCTGTAATTCAGCAGTCATCTCACACACTTCAGGTACATCACTGGGCATATTTGAAGATCAGGAGAAAAAGATATAAAATCTCTTCCTGTATATGATAAAAAGTATTAACATAAAAGGAAAACATAAGATTTAAATCTGAACATGTGTACACACACAGCCCTATAATATAAATGTGGAAATTTTGCAAAGATACTCTATATTGTAAACAAATCAGATTAATTTCCTAATCTTTATAGTCATAAATCAGCCTTCACATGCTTTCACTTAGGTATACTCATAGCGAGAATACCTGAGATTTTAAACACGAAAAGCCTAACTGCATTGCACTTTCTCAC
This sequence comes from Cephalophus harveyi, assembly GCA_006410635.1. Lineage (NCBI taxonomy): Eukaryota > Metazoa > Chordata > Mammalia > Artiodactyla > Bovidae > Cephalophus > Cephalophus harveyi. The sequence continues at coordinate 25,797 of SJYT01051287.1, read as the reverse complement.
AGGATATAGCTCTTAATTCTAAATGTTGTCTATTTCAGAAGAAATGCAGCTTTTTGTAGGAGTCAGGAAATATTCCCAAGGGAAAGGACTTCAGAGTGACAGGGAGTAGTCATCTAGGCAACGGCCAGTTTTGAGTTTTGGGGGTTTTTTTTTCCTGCTCCAAACCAGAGTGGACTATAATCCTGTTCCCACTTTAGCAATTGCAAGCAAAAGGCATTATTCAGAGCATCTCTTCACTCTGTCATTTCTGGCCTTGCTTAGATTTGTACAATAGCAAGTCAGAACAAAAATAGCTAATCCAATAAATATGTAGCAGTTGAATACTAATTGATGATGAAAAATTGAACTCTAACCAATCAGTGTTGCGCTATACTAAGGAAAAATGTTCTGATACCAAAGGCAATCAGTCCAGTGGAGAAACCAACATGGCAATAAAAGAACAGTTCCAAGCAGAACAAAACACACACAAAATAACTCGAAGAAAGAATTCCTGTCTGGGTAAGGTCAGAGGACTTCCATCAACCCCTTCAAAAGAAAGCTGCTTGGAGATGAGAACCACACCTTAGTTATCCTTACCTACACAATAATTAGCATAGCACAGCTTCCATCACATAGTAAGCATTTGTTATTTTTTAAAATATACTTGACTTCAATGAGCAGAGTTGGAATGAAGTAAAAGACACTGTGTTATCTTCTAACAAAGGCATTGCCTGCTGCAAGTACTCTGAAATAAGTCAAAACCAGACCCGGACCCATATGCTCTAACCGATCAGTCTGCCTATCTATATCTATCTTATCTTTGTACTATTTGCAGTGTTCTCTGTATATTTATGAGCTTAGTACAATAAGCATAGATTATTCCTTACTGTCCATTTCTCAACCAATCTTTTGTCTTTCAGAAAGTGAAAGTGAAGTGAAAGTGAAGTCGCTCAGTCGTGTCCGACTCTTTGCGACCCTGTGGACTGTAGCCTACCAGGCTTCTCTGTCCATGGGATTCTCTAGGCAAGAATACTGGAGTGGGTTACCATTTCCTTCTCCAGGGGATCTTCCCAACCCAGGGATTGAACCCAGGTCTCCCGCATCAGAGGCAGACGCTTTAACCTCTGAGCCACCAGGGAAGCCTGTCTTTCAGAGACCTGAGTTAAATGTGGCCCTTTAAAGTTATAGGTAAAGAAAAATAGCAGAATACATTGTGCCAAATCTATGTTTGTACTTACTTACTTGTCACTTACTTTGAGTAAAGTGATCAATAGTCTTCCTAGCAGAATTATTTACAAATAATTCTGGCTGAGCAACATCTTACAGGACTTGTGAAATAGTCACAGAACATTAGGATGCATTTTAAAGCTAGTCACCTAACAGAGATATAGGAGGAAAAGATTGCTACTTTCTAACTCTGTATGTATAATGTCCCTCTAAGCAAATAGCTCTAAAGTCTGAGATACTCAGTCCCCTAGAATTCCTTATACCTCTGTTCAAAATTCCACAGAGAAAAAGGGCTTGTCCTTTTAGGATGGTCTCAGCATGTAGAAATAAAGTGAAGCAACACTTAAGGAAGGTATATTAATGCAGCTTTTGGACCTGGAGCCTGAGAGCCCAAATCCAGAGTCATCTTGCAGGCTTTCCATCCATTACACCAGCCTCTCTGTTATTCAAATAAAGCCAGTAAGGACTGGATTACAAGTCAGAAGTCTATTGTGGCCTGTTTTGTGGCTCTTGCAGAGCCTTAATACCCAGAACAGTAACTGTAATGAGTAGTATGGAACCCTTGAAGTGGGCATGGCTCCTGCAGCTGCAAAACACAACCACCACCTTCAGAAAGCAGCTCAACTACCTTTCAGTTCAGTTCAGTTCAGTCGCTCAGTCGTGTCCGACTCTTTGCGACCCCATGAATCGCAGCACGCCAGGCCTCCCTGTTCATCACCATCTCTCGGAGTTCACTCAGACTCACATCCATCGAGTCAGTGATGCCATCCAGCCATCTCATCCTCGGTCGTCCCCTTCTCCTCCTGCCCCCAATCCCTCCCAGCATCAGAGTCTTTTCCAATGAGTCAACTCTTCGCATGAGGTGGCCAAAGTACTGGAGT
>SJYT01051287.1:0-19052 GCA_006410635.1 Cephalophus harveyi | reverse complement strand
ATTCCCCAAATTTGACAATAAACTTAAACAGTTACAAGGCATATCAATAATGAGTTGTAAAGTTTTTCTAAAAAGAAAACTATTCTGAAAAAATAATCAAAAATCAATTTGAAAACATCAAATCTTGATTACCATTTTAAAGAAAAGATTGAATTATCAACCTACTCTCTTTATAGAAGATTTTACAAAACCACTGTCATATGAAAACATGATCAAAACACATGCATCTAAAAAATTAAGAAAGTATTCCAGTGGTATGGTAGTAAGATAATTAATAAAAATAAAATATTATTTTACTCAATTTTAGAATATTTGTGGCATTTGTCAGATTTTTTTAATGTATGCTTTGCTCATTCTCAAACATTCGCTTTGTTCCTAATTTTTGTATTGATAATCTTGTGTTGTTTTCCCTAAAGAGGGCCCCCAAACTGAAATCTACCTCTGAGCTTGGACATTATTCCAAGGTTTTGTCTTCCTCTTCTATCCAGTCTATTTTATGCTCTGCCCAGATGCCACCTCTACACCATATTTCTTTGTGTTAATGTTTGTTTTCACAAATGAAGGAGGGACTAAAATGTTTTAAACAACTGTTCTCTACTGGGCATCATATTAGGTGCTTTATGACATTACCTCGTTTAATTATATACATGTCTTGAAAGTAGGGCAATTGTTTTCCATAATATTTCCCCAAATCAAAAATGCTGGTTGCAATAAGGCCTGCTCTCTATGAATGCTACCTTGCCAACTGCATATCTTAATAAGTCCTTTACAAGTGTGTTGATTAAAGAAAACATATAACCCCTTCAGGTGACCCATTTTAAATTTGAACATAGCTCCCCAAAATGCAGCTTTGGGTTAACTGTGGGTTCTTTGTTCATAAACACCGTCAATGTTAAGGTTGCATGGGCAAACTGTTCACTTAAGGACTTGAATGCACTTTGTTTTCTGTACCTCACCCTGCCTGAGCATATTCCCTTCTAGCTCATAGTAGTTGGTGCTTAACACCCCACTGAGAATGACGCTCTAATCCTGGGGGATTAAGCAAACACTGCCCCTAGTCTTCAGCATTACATTGTTAATCCATTAGGATTTACAAACGTACAATTTGAAAAACAAGGAAATAATTCTATTGCCCGTAATTTAGGATGGCAAAATCAGATCAATTAAGGCTGCCAACATATGATTTAATTAACACAACCATTGTTTGGAGGGTATTGCAGCACATATGGTATGATATGTAAAACCAAGCAACATTTTTTTATAATGTGTGAATATAGATAATATTAAGTTAAAGATCAAGTAGCGATCTCTTCCCTAGCTCTACCTTGGGTTGCATTTTTAACCTGACCCTGACTATATCAAGTGTCAATTTCATATATGATGATGAAATTGTCTATTGAAATAAAAAGTTATAACCAGCATTTTTTACTTTATATGTCAGGTTCTTAATAGTTTCCTAAATAACAAGGAACACTCTTAGTCAGTTGGCATTTTCCAGTGTTTTAATTGCCTGCTGTGATATAATTATTGTGACATTTTGGGATGTTTTTAACATCCTGAATTAAATATTCTGACATCCCACAGAGCACTTCATGAAAACAGTCAAACTGTATTCAAGTCATTAGCAGTCTACAGCTGTCCTTTAATATTAAAATTATTTTCCAACACAAAACACAGATGAAAATTGAAGTATTTAACAATTTTGAGCTCAGGTTAGATTTGAGCTATATATTACCCTAATTTGGCAGGTAAGGAAGATCAAGGTGATGCTGAGATTCTTCCATTAAACTTTATCTGAAACACCAAGTGAATTAAGCCCACCTCGTGACAGAAGATAATGAACAAAATGTACTGATTTCAACAGTGCAATTAGCCCCAGATTACACAGCCACAAAGTCTGCATTAAGGATAATCACCAGACCACCACATCTCTTTTTCAATTGTCCTGGAAAGCTGGCTTGCTTTATTTTATTCAGGTATTTATTTATCTATCCATCGATCTGTTTATTTATTTGCTTCATGTGATATATTCAAATAAAATCTTACAGATAATTTAGATAATTTATTTTTCAAATTTTTATAAAATTTTTAAAGGTAACACTCCATTTGCAGTTATTACAAAATGTTGGCTCTGTATCCCATGTTGTACAATGCATCCTGGAGCCTATCTTACACCCAATGGTTTGTGCCTCACACTCCCCTACCCCTGTGTTGCCTCTCCCCTCAGCCCACTCATAATCACTAGGTTTTCTCTATATCTATGAGTCTGCCTTGTTATGCCTTGTGAGCTCTTTTTTTGTTATGGTAAAGGTTTTAAATGCTGCATTTGTTGCATTTATTAAATTCCATACATAAGTGACATTATACAATATTTATCTTTTTCTATCTGACTTATTTCACTTAGTGTAATGCCCTCCAAGTCTGTCCATGTTAACACAAATAGCATATTTTCATTCTTTTTTATGACTATTATTGCCCTGTAGCCCACCAGGTTCCTCTCTCCGTGGAATTTCCCAGGCAAGAATACTGGAGTGGGTTGCCATTTCCTTCTCCAGGGGATCTTCCTGACCCAGGGGTCAAACCTGAATCTGGTGGATTGGCAGGTGGATTTTTTATCACTAAGCTACCAAGGAAGTCCTAGTATTCCATTGTTAGATAATTGATATATTTTAAACAACAGACCCTGTGCTGTACTCAATGTGGCAAGGTCCTATGGATTTCCGAAGGGAAAGCCTAGCTGGGTTTACCAGTGATTAGCACAGGGATAACTCACCATCTTCACTTGGATGTCTTTCAAACATCTCAGAATTAGCACATCTGAAATCTTGATTCCCTTACCTTTTCTGCCCATAGTCTCCCCAATCGCAGGGAAAGGCAACTCTGTGCTTCCAGCTGCTCAGGTTCACAAACTTATTATCCCTGTATTATGCCAGTATTATTCCTGATTCTTTTCTTGCTCTCACACATCAAAATGCAAAACATCAAAGAATCCTATTGGCTAAAATTCAAAATCCAATGCTTCCTACCACCTCTTCCTCTGCCTTTTAGTTCAAGCCACTATCACCTTTTTTAATTTGGTAAAATAGACATAAAAAGGGGACTTCCTTGGTGGTCCAGGGTTAAGACTCCATGTCCCCAGTGCACAGGGTGTACGTTTGAGCCCTGGTCACAGAACTAAGATCCCACATGTCATGAGGCATGGCTAAAAGAAAAAAAAAAAAAAAGACATAAAATTTGCCATGCTAACTATTTCAAAGCATATATTCCAGGCTTACTCGGCGGTTCAGACGGTAAAGAATCCACTTGAAGTGCAGGAGACTTGGATCAACCCCTGGGTTGGGAAAATCCCCTGGAGGGAATGGCTACCCACTCCAGCATTCTTTCCTGGAGAATTCCATGGACAGAGGAGCCTGGGAGGTTACAGTCGATGGGGTCGAAAAGAGTTGGACACAGCTGAATCACTAACACACACCATGGAATTAAGTACATTCACAATGTTGTGCCACTATCACCACTATCCATTTCCAGAACTTTTTCATCATCCCAAACCTGTGAAACAGTAACTGCCCATTTCCCATCTCTCTCCACCAGTGTCTGATAACCCCACTCCACTTTCTCTATGAATCTAATTCTCACAGATATTTCATATAAGTGAAATCATGTAATATTTGTCCTTTTATGTTTGGCTCATTTCATTTAGCATTTTTAAAGGCTTATCCATGTTGTAGCATGTATCAAATTTTCCTTTTCCTTGTTAAGGATGAGTAATATACCATTGTATGCCTATTAAAATAGCTGAGTTTTTAAGATTTTCATACATACCCTCAATTTAAACTCTCCAAGGTAAGGTAAGAGAATGCTGGCTTTTGGGGTGTCTGACAATCACTGGTGTTACCTACAGTAACTATAGCTATGCAGTGAAATAAACAGAACAACCTCAGGGATGGGGGTTAGGAGGTGCATAAGTAAGGGAGTAAGATTAGTGGAAAAGAGCACTGATGGGAACTGGAGAAGATAATATTAAAAAGAGACTACTTTCTTCACAATCTCTGCCTGGACTGACCAAGATAGAAAGCTATACAATAGCAGGAGCAGCATAAATAAATGCTAAGTATGTTTTTAGTTACAACAAAGAAATAAATAATAATTTTGATGCAAGCTCTGCATTGATTATGCCTGGTTTTTCTAAAAACGTTGGCTTCACACTCTGTGACATAGCAATTTAAAAGTTGCCTCTAAATTCAGTTTATTTCAATATTTGGCTTTAATGGATTTATAGCTGTTTTTACAGCTGGAAAATACAAGCTTGCAAAGGCACAATACACACAATAGAAAATAAACAGGACAAAGTTTAGTAACAACAATGAATGAGATTCATATTTCAATTCACTGTAACTGTTTCAAGCCTTTTGGCCCAGTTCTGGTGGGGTTAAATCATTGTTTTGTTATTTCAAAGTGACAACTTACAGTAGAAAGGAAGGGAAGTTTCTCTTGTTCTTTATAAATTATTAAAATTCTCCTTGATAATGCGATTTACTTATAGGAATGTTTTCAAGAAATGTGTCCACTTTTCGTAGCATGTATCACATGCTACAAATGTAGTTACATGTATGAAACGTAGCATGTGTCCAGTTTGGGGAAGTTTGTTTCATTTCAGCCTGACAGTGTAAAATGTCTTACCCAGACATGAACTGGAATATAGCCTATTTCACTGGAAGTAAACAAGGTGGTACCAAGAGCAGTACTGCTGCCCTGTATCTGCTTTGTGAAGCCCTCACATTTTCTCCCAACACCACACATCTTGTTCATGATGAAGTCCATGTGGACCAAGGGAGACACTTCTGTCAATCAGCATGTTAAAACTTGGTAAAGCTCATTTCTCTTATTATTAGATGAAATTAATATCCACAAGTTCTAATATTTCCTCTTGCACTCCACTTTAGAAATCACTGTTACAGGGAAAGAGCTTGCTACATTTTAGAAAAAAATCTCAATATGACATAATGTGATTTACAGTTTTCAAAGGACTTTAGTATCTACAAGGTTGTCAGCACTCATGAACTCTACTACTCACCATCCATTCAGTTCTCAACTTCTTCCAAACATCCTTCCATCTTTCTTCTATCTTTTAATGAAGGCTTCCTTTTGTTAAAAACAAAAAAGATAACTTCTTAGTCTTCATTGTCTCAATCCCTCTTTGGCTATTAACACGGTTACATGCCTTCTTTCTGCTTTTTTCTTCACAGCATCAGTTCAGTTCAGTTCAGTCGCTCAGTCGTGTCCGACTCTTTGCGACCCCATGAACCGCAGCACGCCAGGCCTCCCTGTTCATCACCAACTCCTGGAGTTCACCCAGACTCATGTGCATCGAGTCGGTGATGCCATCCCTCCATCTCAACCTCTGTCATCCCCTTCTCCTCCTGCCCTCAATCTTTTGCACCAGGTGGCCAAAGTATTTTGAGGTATAATTTACCTATCATAAAATTCATCTATTTTAAGTGCAAAATTCAATTCTTTTTAGTAAATTTACAGAATCATGCAATCACTGCAACAGTCCAGTTTTAAAACATTTTCAAGCACTCCAAAAATACCGATGACCCATTTTTGCACTTTTTCCTTAACTATTGCCTTTGCTTTGGTCCAGTGACTGCACACTCTTGATTTCCCTGTTGTCTTTTTTCCCATTCTAGCCCATCCTCCTTGGTCTGTCCCTCCTACTCTATACAACCTTTAAATATATTCCTTACAACCTAATCCTCGGCCTTTACAGCCTAGGCCCTGGGTTTCTTTTCTTACTCTACATGCTTTTCTTAAGCCACCTTGTCCATTCCATGACTTTAATTACCACCCGCCTACGCCAAAATCTATTCTTATACTTGAAACAAACACAACATTGCAAATCAATTATACTTTAATTTTAAAAAATCTACTCTCCACTCAGAACTCTTTTCTGGGCTCTAAATTTTTATATATTATCTGTGTACCACCTTCAACTTAACATGAAATGAGCTTTAGTATTCTCTGTCTGCCTGCATGCATGCTCAGTCACTTCAGCCATGTCCAGCTCTTTGAGATGCGGTGGACTGTAGCCCACCAGGCTTCTCTGCCCATGGGATTCTCTAGGCAAGAACACTGTAGTGGGTTGCCATGCCCTCCTCCAGGGGATCTTCCTGGCCCCGGGATTGAACTCTCTTCTCCTCTGTCTCCTGCATTGCAGGTGGATTCTTTACACACTGAACTATCTGAGAAGCCCATTCTCTTTCTACCCCAAAACTTTTCCTTCTCCAATGTCTCTTCTCTCAATAAAGACATCACTAACACCTTTCACTCAGTGGCCTGTACCAGAAAACTTGTGCACTATCCTTAACCTCTCTCTCCCTAACCCACCATACTCAGGGCATCCCTTCTCCCCATCTCCATGGACACTTCCCTAGGCCCAAAGCAACAGCATTTCTTGCTTGAACAACTACTGTAACCTCCTAATGGTTTCTCTGCATCCACTCTGGACCCCTTCTACAGTTTTCTCCACAATGCTATCAGAGTCAAATAAAAAGTAAATATAATTCAAATCTACTTTAAATGTTTCAATGGTTTCTATCACCATATAAAGATGATTGATGATAAATTAGGAATTCTTCACCATAGCCTACATAGCCCTTCACTGTCAGATCCCTAACAATCCCCCAGGCCCACAGACATTCTTTTCATCCTTGCCTACTAAAATCCTAAGGCAGCCTTAATGTACCAAACTCTCCTCTCACTGTAAGTTGCTTCCTCACCCTGGAATGTTCTTGCATGGGTTTCCCCACATCTCACTCTTACTCATTCTCAAGTGTTCCACATCTTCCCAAGATAAGCTTTCTTCCCTGACTCTAGATTCTTGGTCAGTTTCAATAAAATACTCTCTCATAGTACCCCGGTCCTTGGTAGGACTGATCACAACTATAATTAAATAACAATCTATACTGTTTAATGTCTGTTTCCCTCTCTAGACTGTTATCTTCATGAGGACAGGGACAATGTCAAATTTGCTTTATTATTGTATGCTTGGGAGCCTGACACATAGGAGGCACTCAGTAAATACCTGTCCAAGGACTGCATGGTTTCATTTAGTCCTCATAACAATCCTGAAAGTTAACTTAGACCATTTATATAGCACAGGTAAAGAAATTATGATTCAGAGAATGCAGTTAACATGCCCAAGATCAATCACAGAGGATTTTATTAATAGAAGCATAAATAGAATAACACAGTGAGCATCTTAGAATACTTGCTTAATCAAAGCTAGAGTAATAATAAATGATACACATTATCATTAATATCGTTCAGCTTTTAAACAAATCTTCCAGCCAAGGAACCAAAGCAGTTAGTCAGCCTTAGGAAATAGATTTACACCTACACATTTAATCTCTAACTCTCAAAAAAATGCTTTTGGAGTAGAAATTAACATATATTAAATTACTTTCTCCCAGGAAGTCCTAACCCATGACCAATCTATTATTTGTACACACCATATAAAGATGATTGATGAAAAGAATCCATGGTTTCTCCCACTCCTATACCCAGTCACCACATAGTGAATAAACTGCTATGAAGCAAGGAATCTAGGTAGTACTGGGTGGTATGGTAGATAGTAATAAGCACTTTATAAATGTTTGTTGATTGGATATAGAAATGTTAATCAATAGAATGAGCCAAAGCTTGAACCCTCAACTTCCTGATTCAAATTTTAAAGGTAACTTATACCTTAATCAAAAAAATTTAGATGGAACTACTTGAGCCTCCCTGTTCCTAAGGCTTTACATGAACTAGCCCTTTCATGGTACTAACTACCACCCCACCAGCTCTAGACAACTTTGCCAGAACTCTCTGGAGAGGAAAAATAAGGCTTTGAAATAAGATAAGAATGTATAGTAGACACAAAAACTTTTTATAATAAGCATAAAAGCCACTAACCAATTGATCAATTAAAAAACAAAACAAAAAACCTAAGCAATAAAAGCAATGGATATTATTTAGCAAATACCTGTTGAGTACCTGCGTTTGCCACATAGTGTTGATAATGATGACCCACATTTGTATAGTTTATAAAATGTTAATACCTGCCTTTCCTCCCTTTCTGCAGTGAACTTGAACACGCCAACCTGTGGTCTAACAGTCACTTACTCTTTGATCTATCCCCACTAAGATGCCAGCACAGAGACGTAGATTAGTCCTGTGAGTTTTGTATCCAGCATACGAAGATAAGCCCTGAACTTTTGATAAGCCCACCAAGCCATGGCATTTTCTTAACACTTTGGGAGTAAACATATAACTGATTCTGCCACAAGTTCTAAATAGGACTCCAGTTCTTCCACTAGACCTGGGTTCTGCCTAAACCCCATACAAACAGAAATCTGATGAACACTCTAACACTTGCTGCTCCCCTCTCAATGAGGCTGAGACCATATCTATGAAGTTTCTCCTTAAAGTTGACCAGAGTAGGCCAAACCAAGGCAAAAGATCAGCAGGTCAGCTGCAAGATTGAATATCAGGACCAGACAAGATTTGATCAGCCTCCATAGTACACCAGGGTTATCAGAAGTGATGGAGAGCAAAAACCAAGTGTCAACCCGAGAGGCCAAATCTTAAACCCAGGCCAAGTATGTTACTTACAACAAACAGCATTAAATGATATACAAAGATCAGGACCACAGTAAATGCAGGAGAACAGTTTCAGTCAAGGATCAAAGTAAATAAGCAGCAAAAGATTTCAAGGATTTAATTTTGAGGCCTTTTCCTATTAGCATTGAGTTAGTAAATGGCTGGCTGGGGTAAAGGCATAAGAATAAGGGGAGTCCGGAACTTGCAACCAAAAGAAAACTAAAATAGGTCCTCTTAACAAGATAAAGTGTGTTATTCCCATTTTACAGATAGGAAACTGAGGTTTCAAAGCCCCAGTGATTTGCCAAAGGGAGAACTCTGAATAAGGAGCAGGATGCAACCAGAACCAAACATAATGTCTGACTTCTGCAAAGCACTTTATAAATATCTGTTGACTGGATCCAGGAACAAACCAAAACTTGAACAGTTCTCATTCATATTTTACCTGTAACTCTTGGGCTTAACTATAATAGCATTTTACATAAACTAGCTCTTTAATTGTATTATGTAGCATACCATCCTGTTTCCATTAGTGCTAAAGGTAAATCAAATAACTCATGATTGGAGTTAGTCTAACGCAAGTCAGTTTGGTAGAAAGAAGTTTTAAAGGTGAGACATGAAACAACAGAGAAGTTTTCTCTTACATTCAGTTCAGTTCAGTCACTTAGTCGTGTCTGACTCTTTGCGACCCCATGAATCGCAGCATGCCAGGCCTCCCTGTCTATCACCAACTCCCAGAGTTCACTCAAACTCATGTGCATCAAGTTGATGATGCCATTCAACCATCTCCTCCTCTGTCGTCCCCTTCTCCTCCTGCCCCCAATCCCTCCCAGCATCAGGGTCTTTTCCAATGAGTCAACTCTTCGCATGAGGTAGCCAAAGTACTGGAGTTTCAGCTTCAGCATCATTCCTTCCAAAGAAATCCCAGGGCTGATCTCCTTCAGAATGGACTGGTTGGATCTCCTTGCAGTCCAAAAGACTCTCAAGAGTCTTCTCCAACACCACAGTTCAAAAGTATCAATTCTTCGGCACTCAGCTTTCTTCACAGTCCAACTCTCACATCCATACATGACTACTGGAAAAACCATAGCCTTGACTAGATGGACCTTAGTCGGCAAAGTAATGTCTCTGCTTTTTAATATGCTGTCTAAGTTGGTCATAACTTTTCTTCCAAGGAGTAAGTGTCTTTTAATTTCATGGCTGCAATCACCATCTGCAGTGATTTTGGAGCTAAAAAAAAAAAAAAAGTGAAAATAGAAGCCATATATATGCATGTTCTTGAGGGAAGCTGTATTTGCCTGGTTACATAAGCATCACAGTTAATTTCTGTATCCCACAGGCAAAGTCACAGTGGACACAATAGTGCGAACTTAAATGACACTCCTGTAATGACAACCTCAACACAGTATATTACTCTTAACTCTTGCTCTCTCTCTCTCTCTCTCTCTCTCTGTCTGTCTGTCTGATATCTGCTCAAAGCCAGGGATGGAGAATACCTATATGAAAATGTGTTGACTGCATTAATAGTAAACATTTGTTTTGAATTATATCTTGAATTAATAATGAGACTCTCAGATTGAGAGCTCACTCACTGGAAGTCTGTGTTTGTGAATATTGTTGGTTAATCATTGAGCCACCCTATGTACTTACAGGCACTATATACAATAAACATGTGACTACAGTTTGCCCTTCATTTCTCTGTGTTACCTAACTAATAGCATAGATCTGAGAGCACAGTCTTGTAAATAATAGAATACACAAAATAACTATAAGACAATTCAAAAATCTCAACAGATAGAAACATAAAAGGTTAAGGCTGACATTCTTCCTTTAAAGTCACTGTGATGAGATGAGAGTAGCAAAATGTCAAACAGAAAGGAGGTAAAACAAATGAAACTCACCACAGTAGCTGAATTATGTCCAAATCTCAACGGTGATGAGAAAGGCCTTTCAAGTCTAAATAAAGATGGGGAAATACCAGTAATTATGCCTTCTATTTATCACCTTTCAGTAGCTGAAGGCATTTTACAACCTTAACTCATTAATCTTCAAAACATGACTGTGAGTCTAGAGGATGACAGCTGCTCCACCTTGTTTCACAGAAAAATGATGAGACCTAAGGGATGGGATGAGTGGTAGAGCTGCTGCACCATGCCTGTAGGTCCACCCGGGAAGACATTCAAGCCAATAACTAGCCATTCTAAAATCCAGGCACTAAACCCACAGAAACATAGGCCTCCCCAAAGACATTTACTATCATAGCACAATCTAAAGTCCTAAGATTGGAAAGTCATTCTCTTCTCATGAGCTGCCAGGAATATGATTCTCTGGTCTTTTCCTTCCAGGTGTTAATGAGAATTTTTTATTTGTGAAAGAATCTTGATGCCATCAGTAATAATAAACATGTAACCAAAGCTTTAAAATCATAAGTCATTAGATACTAAAGATGAGGTCCATGTGTTATTTTACCCTGTGTCTATACTACCTTCAAGTAGTCTGTATCATTCACTGTTTGAAGTATTTGCTGTTACTCTGTGGAGGAAACTGAAATTCCTGTAAGAAGATTAAATATGCCTAGCCTGTTGAGGTTAGGCTTGACCATATAACTGCCTTTGGCCAGTGGAATGTAGGCAAAAGTCACATTTGTCACCTTTGAAAAGAAGTTTTAAAAATTAACATATGGTAGGCCATGGGAATTTCCCCTCTGTCAATAAATCTGAAAGTTGCAGATAGAGACTGTTCTATCAGTTTATCCAAAGTCACAGTTGGAAATGAACAAAGCTGAGATGTGAACCCAGGCATTTGAGTTCCAGCACCCGTTTCTTAATGATTATTCCAGGAAATTTTACCCACGGTAAGAGTGTGGCCCAAAAGAGCCAAGGGTGAATTGTTCAATAAAAACTTTATAATTAGTAATTCCTTTAGGCACCGAGAGAACCTGACTCTGGTTTATAAAATAATCATTAATTAAATGTTTTTCTGTATATATGTTTGCTCAAGGTCTTTATACAAGAGGTATATTTTTAATATTAGGTAGAAACCTATTTATACTTGAGAACAAAGTGACCAACTCTTTGTCTAATAGGCTAATACCTGCCCTCAAGGATTTCAATTACAATTTTTATTCCCAAAAATAAGCTGGACAACTGACAACTTCTAGATTCAACCACCTCTTTGTATGGCCTTTTAACAATGCTTATCCTTCCCAGTAGTTATTGTTCTTTGTCCCTCAGGTTTCTCTACTCTGGAAACAGATTGAAACTGCAACCTTTGGATATAATTTCCTACTCTAATCTGCTGTTTCCCAAGTCTTCCCTATCTCAGTAATCAGTACCTTCATTAAGCCAGGTGCTCAGAACACAAATTCGGAGTCACTCTTGAATCCTCACTTTCCCTTACACCCTTTATTTAATTCTTAAGCATCTACTGCCCTAAATATATCCTATATTCTGAAATTTCCTGCATAACATACCACTTCTCCCAAACTCGAGCCAGCATCAGCACTGCCAGGGCTGTGGCAGTAAACTCCTAACTGGTCTCCTTACTGCCACTCCTGTCCTCAAACACGTTGCTCTCCATAGAGCAGTCTGAGTCATCCTTCTAAAAGATAAATGGGATTGTGCCACACCTTCCTCTTTTAACAGTCAGAAAGCTCTCATCCAGTTTTACACTTGTCAATGTTTAATAACCTCTGTGACATCACCAAACACAAGGTTGGGAAGAGATGCTAACAGTCTGATCGCATGCATATTGTAAATGGTCTCTATGATATCACTGTTCCCTCCACAGTTAGAAAAAACTCCAGAGTTCTTGCTGTGAATTCGAACCCCTACATAAGCTGTCCCTGCTATCCCTCAGATCTTACCATTCTTATTTGCTCTCCTGTAGCCATATTGGCCTCTTTGTTACTCCTCAAACATTCCAAACATATGTCCATCTCAGTGAGTGTTCCTCCCATAGATATTCACAGGGCTCTCATCTTCACTTCATTCAATTCTGAGTTCAAATGTTCCTTCCTTAATACCCTATATGAAATAAGAACCTCCCCTCTCCATCCCCTTACCCTTGATAGTTTTTAATCACTGTGTAACATACTATTATATTTATATACCCATAAATCCACTGGGGATATAAATTCCTCACAGTGAATGACAATCACCTTGCTCATTGCCATATCCTCAGGATCTAGAACAGTTTGTATCAAATTATAGATGCTCAATAAATGTCTACTGAGTAAATGAATATGTGAATAAATGAAACAACCAATAAATAAGTCAACAAATAAAGTTTTTCAAAACAAAAAGATAGGAATAAGACTAATGGAGAGGAGTATAAGGACCAAGTATCTTTTGAGTCCTAACTGAGTCCTGAAATATCAGTGAAATCCAAGTTATATATGCCTTGGTCTGTGTCAAGTGGAGAGTAAAAACTAATTAAATGACAGAGGTAATGAAATGAAAGCAAAAATAATGTGTAAAACAAATTAGGCAAGTTTCAGCAACAAGAATCTAGGGAGGGGTTGTTATAAAGAAAGAGTAAGGACATATTAAACATAATCTTGGTCCAGTAGAGAAAATCCATGAGTACTCATCAGGATGGGCTTCCCAAGTGATTCAGCAGTAAAAAATCTGCCTGCGAAGCAGCAGACATGGGTTCAATCCCTGAATAAGGAAGATCCCCTGGAGAAGGATGTGGCAACCCCCTCCAGTAGTCTTGCCTGGGAAATCCCATGGACAGAGGTGTCTGGTGGGCTACAGTCCACAGAGTTGCAAAGAGTCTAACACAATTTAGGAACTGAATAGCACCAATCATTAGGATAATCCGACACTAATCCAAATAGTTCCTACTTCCATTTACATGCTGAGTGAACTCACCCAAGGGATTTTGCTTGGTTTTCTAATTTATATTAAGAATCAATAAAAATAGGAGATGGGGTGTCATCGTTTCTCAAGACCATTCTTATTGGTTAAGATTATATGGTTGCAAGGAAGAAACCAACTCTGGCTACCTTAGGCAGTAAAGAAGTTCATAAAAAGAATTTTGGGAAGCTCTCTCAGAATCAAAGGGAAGGCTGGAGAACCAAGACCAGGGAAGAACAGGAAGTAAGGTAGATCTGGATGTCTCAAGTCAAGAACAGAATAATAATACTCCCAGTGTTAGCAACTGCAATTATAATTTATAATATATACTGTATTTAAGATGTATCAGGCACATCCTAAACCCCTCAGATAGTCTAACTTATTTAATTCTCATAACAACCCTGTGAGATAGGTACTATTAATGACTCCATTGTAGAGATAAGGAAATCTGGCCTAAAGAGGTTAAGTAACTTGTCCTAGTTATGGTCATTTAGCTAGTAAGGGGTCTGAACTCAGGCTATCTGGCTTCTGAGTCTCTGCTCTTAGCCACTCAGCATACTCTGACCTCTGATAGTCACTTCAGAGCCCCAAGTGATTTAACAATTTTCCTGCATTTGTGTTATTTCACCAGGATTCAAAGTCCTAAAAAAAGAGGTGGCAGAATTGCAATGGTTTGATCTCATGCTCAGCCCTTGGCTAAGGGAAGGGCTGTCACTTGCCTGACTGTACTCTGAAGATTACTCAGAAGAGAGCAAAAGAAACTCCCTTAAATGGAATGAGGGTGGCATCACCCAAAGTAAAAGAAATGGATCTCCGGCCAAACACAGAAGTCTCTAGTAGACCATTTCATTTAATCTTCTAATCACGGTTTCTCAAGTTTCCAAGATCCCACTCACTCCCAATCACATGTGATTGTGATTTTCATAAAACCTCTTAATAGCCAGGCAAGAACAAGCACAGGACACTAATATACTTTGTAAGGAAAAAAAGAAAGAAAATTGAGGACTATTTCCTGACCTTTTAATGTGTATCAGAGCACAGTGCTAACAGCTTTACATATAATCTCATTTCATTCTTTCAGTGTTATGTGATAGATATTTTAAATGACATTGAAGTTTAGAAAGATCTAGTGATTTGCCCAAGGTCATGTAGCTGGTAGAGCTGAGACTTAAACCCCAATTTGTCAGATTAAAATTTTAATTTTTTAATTTATAAGATATTAAGTTATGCTTCCCTGTACAAAAATTATAATGATCTTTAGGTGATGAAAAAACAATTCTAAGCAAACATAAAATGCAAATTGTTTTATAACAGAAACCTAAGAAGATTAAAAATAAATCATAAGTGTGAAAATACCTTTAAAGCTAAAAGAACTAATTAGATTGAACATATTTTTTTATATTGGCTTCCCTGGTGGCTCAGAGGATAAAGCGTCTGCCTGCAATACACGAGACCTGGGTTTGCTCCTAGGGTTGGGAAGATCCCCTGAAGAAGGAAATGGCAACCCACTCCAGTATTCTTGCCTGGATAATCTCATGGACAGAGGAGCCTGGCGGGCTACAGTCCACAGGGTCGCACAGAGTCGGACACGACTGAGCGACTTCACACACACACACACACACACACACATATTTTTGTAATTGGTCCAAGGCTATTAAAATCATATAATGATTATAAAATGTATTGACTCAGTAAAGTAACAAAAAGAATTGCTTTTATAATAAAGCATAATAACCTTGAACTTTCGTTATAATCTTTCATTTGAGGTGTTGACAGCTTTGTGATCTCCAGCCCAGGGAAGGAGAAAGGAGGGATAAATGGAGAAGCCAAGACAAGGGGGAAAGGTTGAACACTGATGATGCCAGTGATGATGCCTTCCAGTTGCCCTCAAATCAAGTGAGTTGTCCATACAATTTAACTCTCCATTTTCCTTGCAAGAAAAAAGATCAGTTCACTTCTAAGAAGATTTTGCAGTCAATAACAATTCACTGTTACTTCAAATCATTTTTTTTAACAAGGCAGAGGATAACAGGAAATTTTCCTTTCTTCTCAAGTTACAGGGAGGAAACATCAAAAAGAAAGATGCAAATAAATAAATCTGTAATTAGTCGTAAAGATCCACACACATCTATTCATGAAGGGAGGGGAATGACTACGTCTTTGTGTACAGTCTCTACACAACTTACAGAATGGAAATAAACAGGCTAGGACTTTAAGCAACAGATAGAAACTACAGGTAATCCAGGTTAAGTCAGTAACTAATTACATGACTCTGGGCAAGTCACTTGGTTTCTCTGCCCTTTAGTCCGCCCTCTGATTGGGCACTACACAGAAATTCCCTGAAAACCAGATGTTACATCAAAGGCAATATTTCCTGGAGGCCAGCCTTGCTGACTTCTTTGAAAGGCACTAAATTTAGAAATAGCGTGCAAATAACACTGCTCAGATTAAACTCGCTTATTAGTGGTCCAGATGATAATCAAAGGCAAACAGATGGTCGCTTAACAAATGTTATTGGAAGGAAGGCATCTTTAAATATAGGATTTGTGTGAAAAGTTTGCTTTTTCTTACAAGTTATTTTGATGATTATGCTGGAATGTTGGCATCTTTTTTCAGAATATAACTTTGTGGCATCTCATACACATGTTGAGAAAGATCAAAGCTTTGGAGCACCAATGGAAGGTTGCTCCAAGTCTAATAAGCAAAATTATGCAGTTAAAATGGAACTTGAAAACCGTAATCATAAGTATATAGTTATCAAGAGCCAGAGGATTCATCTTAAGGAATCAGAGGTATTGAATATAGCTTGTTTTTAGAAACCTGACCCAATCTACACAAGTGCCAGAATAGCAAATATTGTTTCTTTTAGCCTAACATATTGAGAACAGGATTTTATTTGTTTTGTTTTGTTTTTTCAAAAAACATGCTATCCTCTTTGCTCAGCAAAAAAAAAAAGTGTGGTCATTAGCTCTATCTCTTTCCCTTATATACAGAAAAAAAAATTACAAACTGTATCCTAAAATACACAAGATAAGCCTTCCACATGACTACTGGAGCCTCTGAACCAACATTAACTCAAGTTATGGATGTTAACTAATGTCAGTAACACAACTCATGTTATTGATTGTTTATAAAATCCTAGGTGTTAGGCACTTTTTACAGAAGGTATTTGTCAAAACAAAGCTACACAGAGTTACCAGTTTTCCTGGAGGACAACTAGGATTGACAGAGGCACAATTCTACAAGGTAACATATCATTCAGGGCCCTTCTAGAATAAAGAAACCACACTAGTTAATTGAACAGAGAGAAGTCAATGTAAAGTATTCTTGAAAAGTAGTGAAAGTTAGTCACTCAGTCATGTCTGACTCTTTTCAACTGCATGAACTATATGTAGCCTGCCAGTTTCCTCTATCCATAGAATTCTCCAGGCAAGAATACTGGAGTGGATAGCCATTCCCTTCTCAGGAGGTTTTCCCAACCCAACAATCGAACCCAGGTCTCCTGCATTACAGGCACATTCTTTACCATCTGAACCACCAACCATATACAAAGTAATTGACTAGGTAACTGAAGGAGTAAAAGGAGAACTCTATTTAGTAGTGGGCTGCTAAAAGTTGAGGAAATCTCATTTGGAGCATTTGCCAATTTGCATGGTGTAAATACTCCCATGGTGGCAGATTTCCAGCTACCAACAGTTTAACATCTCACTTGCAAAATTCCTGAAAACTTAACAGCAGACTCTGCAAGCCAATATGGGCTGGCCCCCTCACAGAGGTAGCAACTGCAGGAAACCACTAACACCCCTATGGCTGAGGAACAAAGAGGTTGAAATTATTGAAATTTAGAAGCCTGGAGGAGGGACTCTGCAGGGTGGGGCAGCCTCTGCACCCAAGGTAACCTTGTGTACCTGAACAGCCTCAATCAAAAATGCAAATATATTGGAGAAGATGCAACAGGGCTTGGTGGAGTGGGCTATTCAGTCCTTGGAGAAATATAACACTGAGAAGGGTATTTGACAAATACAAGCCCACTTGGCACAGCATCGTGGAAGGAACCTGGTACTTATGTGATGTCTGTAACTAAATACTTGATCTACTTCTATCTGAGCCAGGTGGCTATTCTTCTGTTCAGATCTGTTTGGAAACATGGGCTGTGCCACGCACCCAGTGATCCAGCCAAAAACAAGGACTTCAGCCTAAATTCCAAATACCAGAGGCTGAAATGTTCAGCCTCGCCTAAGGGAACACCTCAGTCTTTGAACTTTTATTGTGTTGTTTCGAACAGGACACTCTGACATTTCTTGTATTATAAAACAAATAGCAAAACAGCTTCCATTTGTATTTTTTTCCCATCCCCCATGTTTTTCTGGACAAAACCCACTCTTTTTAAAAAATCTGATGGAAAAATATGAAAAATAAATGCCTTCATACATAAATACATAGACATAAAGAAGGTGTGACTAGTGCTGGTGACTCTGAAATCCACAATATTTGAAAGCATCAGAGTAACTGCAAACTGGATTCAGTTCTGACTTAGGGAAGGAACTGCTGCATTGGGTAGAAAAGGACTGGTAGAGCACAGCTCACAGGTATAGGAAGAGATCTGGAAGCAATCAAGAAGGAGCATGGCTTTCCCCTCCAACCTTGCCATCTCCTTCTAATGGTCCCTGATGGAAGAGGAACAGGAAACTCAGGGCAAAGCTGGATGTGGTTTGCAGAGTCTCAGCCCCAGGACTGCTGCTCTGAATCTAAAAATTGGTTTGGAGCTAAAAGGCAATAATAGCTTAATAACAGGTCCAGTTATAATCAGAATACTATATTTTTATAACTCTTTATAATTTGCAAAGCTTTTTTAAAAAAAATGCATTTGACATGATAACCACCATTTACTGCTTGGCTATGAGCCAAGAACCATGCTAAATTTTATACACAACATACTTCATTCAATTTTCAGAACGCTCTTATGAGCTAAGTATTGTTAACCTCATCCATTTTATGAAGAAACTGAGGTACAGAAAGTCTGACAGATGCCTGAGATTACACAAGCTGATGGCAACTAAATGGTTGTTTCACGTTAAGTCCACCATGCTGTCTCTTAGCTACAGGGCTATCATTTTCAGTTAAGAAATAAACCAAAATGATAGCAAACTTCATTTGAAGTCAATTCAGAAAGATTTCTATTCTTAATGGGCTGTAGCAGAGATCCTATTAGTTCTGACAGTTCCTGTTCTCAGTCATCGCATAGGAAAATTTTGGTAATATGCAAAAGATGCTCTTCTTAAGAGGTGTGTGTGTTAAAGTCAGGATCAACTGGAAACAAACGTAAAAATAGCAACCTAAATAATTGAGGGGCTTCATTTTTGTCATATAAATGAGTCCAGAGTTTGGCCTTCCGAGAATGGTGTGATAACACTCTGATGTCCTCAAGGATCTAGATACTTTCCAACTTTTCACTGTTTATTATACCTTTGCAGGTGTCTTCCTTTCTTGTGCTGCCTCCTTGTACAAAGATTGTTCCTTCATATCAAATGTTGAGTTCCTGTTTAAGTT